>APFE031255330.1:310183-332996 GCA_000404065.3 Pinus taeda | reverse complement strand
AATAATAAAATAAAACAATACCATGGGCCAAAACCATAACGAACCAATACCATCAACTCAATACTAGGGATCAACACATCTGTCGAGATGCCATGGTCCAAAAACCATAGGTTCAAATTCCAAGGACTAATTACCATGGCCCAAAGGTAAGTTTTCCCACATGAAATAAACTTTTCTCCATAGGTTCAAATTCCAAGGACTAACTACCATGGACCAAAGGTAAGTTTTCCCACATGAAATAAACTTTTCTCTGCATAAAAATCCGTGAACTTTTCTCCACATGAATAAACTTTTTAATTCTCATCATATTGAGAGCCATGCCATGGGTGTTGCCATCAAGTACAACACTTTAGCCATAATGCCAACACAACTCCTTCACCAAGGCAAGTGGCTCACCAGGAACCAATTTCAGCAGAAGTTTCCTCATCTTATGGAGGAACTCAATGCAATGGGGACCATTGCTTCCTAATGGGGGAGGAATGATCTAGGTGGATATTAGTGGTCGTCCGCCTATTCCACTTGGAAAATTTACTATTTTTGGTAGTTTTTCAGGTCCTGAAATTATAGAGCCGTTTTGATACACTAAATGACGGTTTTGTTTTATGAAAACTGGGACCAGCATGGGTCATTAATTGATGCTGGTCATTCAAAAGTTGTAGTCCTCAGATAGTATGCCAAAGTTACAACCCCAGGAATTTGATGCACTAATTTACCCAAACGGGGCCTATAGTTTGGCGCTTCATCTCCTAGGGTTAGGGTTTTTGATGTTTAGGGTTTACTAATGTTTCTCAATAATAAATAGTCATTTAAGCCTCATTGTAACATAGTTCAGAGGCATGTAGCCACCACATCTCTTCTTAGAGATAAGCTACCATTGCTCGAGCTAGTCTTATTTCCATTCTATTTGTAAGCATATTTCAGTATTTGATATTAATGAAATGAAGTGTTATTTCTAATACATATTTGTATTTATGGTTATATCTATAATTTGTTGTGTTAATTTTTAAATCTAGATAAAAAATTGAGTAGGGACGTGAAAGTGGGAGTTTGGTTTTCTTTTGAACATTACACAAAGATTAGGTTGTATGGAGCAAAATTTGTGCCTTATAGGCTTCCATCTTTTGTACCAATAAGGTTGTTTGCATTAGATTTTATTAGAAAAAGTTTAAATGTAGTTCAAGTACATTTTGTGCCAGCGAATAAAGGATACTTGTTCAAGTTTCCTAGGACTGTTAGTCATTTTATTGTCAATAACAGGCAGGTTGTAGAAGAGGTAGAGAAAATAGTATAGGAGATGCAGTTTCAACAAGGGGATAAGTGTCCCTATGACCCTTATTAGATTATTTCAAAAAGAAGGGTGGAAAAATATTATGCACCATATGTTCATGAACCAAGGCCTAAAATTTAAAGGCTTGCAAGTAGTGGCCTATTTTAGTCACAAAAAGAAATGGAGGTTGATACTCACCCTACTGAAAACGGTTTGAAAACAAGAGTCAGAGATATTATTGATTTGGATGCTAAAACTTCCCAGAGTTCAAAGAGACCAAAAATACATAGAGAGGAAACTGAACTTGAGCCTTTGGTGGGAAGGCCTTCTATTGAAGTTGATTTCCAATTGCAACTGGGAGAATTAAGATGTGCACCTTCCTCTCCCATTCCTCAAGAAGGTGAGCATACTTGCTTTATTGTTTTGAAGGAGTCTTATGAACAAATTTGGGAAAGAAATAATAATATGAGATAAAATGTGGTTACTCAATTGGAAACCCAATCAATTCCAAAATATCAAACCAAATTGATGTCAGCTATGGATTTCGAGAGGAATCAGATGAAATTTTGTTTCACACATCCTTCTGCATTAACATTTTCTTCTGTAGTTGGATTTAAGACTGTAAATTTGACTATTAGCACAAAGGATATTTCATTTCCTAATAAAATAAATTTGCACATGCAAATTGAAGAACTCAATTATAGTGATTTGAGTAAAACTTCACTAGCAGAAAATAAGGTAGAGGCCTTATTGGGGAAAGTGATTAATCAGTTGAAGTTAGAGAAGGCTAACTTGTTGGGTTGTGTTATATTTTTTCCATGACTAGCTCCCCTAGTTAATTGAGGGGTTAGAGGGGGGCGACAACCCCCCCTTTACAAGGGGTTTGAGGGGGGCGGGTAGCCCCCGTCTACGGGGTCCAAGGCAATGCCCCTGGGAATTTTTTTTGGACCATATATTAGGTGGGGCAAACCTACCTATGGTTTTGTGCATGGTTTTTCGCACATGGTTTTGGGCGCGATGGTTTTCATTCCATGGTATTGGATGCTTCAGCATGCATATATATGTATTGTAACATTAAAAGGAACATAATGAAAAATCAAGCTAGTAGTCCCGGTTTTGGGAAAAATCTCTGTGTATATGTGTTTTATGTGTTATCCTCTGGCATTGTTTTTTTGATGTGTTTTAGAATTCGTATGCAGGTAATTTATGTATGGGGTTAAAACCTACATTTTGTATCAGAGCTGTTTTGGCTTCAAGGGGACGCCTTTATTGCTGAGGGGTTTCGCTCGAGCCTGTGGTAGACCCTGTTCAGTGGGAGATCTGCGAGATCGATACTAGTAGTGAAAGAATATGGCAGGCAGTGGAAGATAGAGATTGAAAAATTTAATGGTTAAAGTTTTGAGTTGTGGAAACTCAAGATGGAGGATCTGTTGGTGGATAAAGATCAGTGGATTGTGGGAGATCCAGGTGCTAAACCAATGGGAGTGTTCGATGAAGAATGGAAGAAGTTGGATCAGATTCAGTATTGCTGAATGTATCAGGGGAATCTATGGCTAAGGCTTTGTGGGTCAAGTTAGGGGCTTTGTACCAATCAAAGTCTCTAGTGAATCAACTTTTCCTACGGAAAAGCTGTATAAACCGAGGATGAAAGATGGAGACTCGATGACAGAGCATCTGAATGCATTTAATACTATGGTAAGTCAGTTATTGTCTATTGATATTAAAATTTCAAATGAAGATAAGTGCATCAGTTTGTTGTGTTCTCTACCAGATTTGTGGGATAGTTTGGTTAAAGCAATAGGTAGCAATGCAACTGCCTTGCAGTTTGATGAAATAGTCTCATCCTTGCTGATGGAGGAGATGAGATAGAAAAATATGGAGAGCTAGAATGGTGATGCCTTTTCTATACTAGGATGATCCCAGAACAAAAACAAAAATAATTCATTGAGTGGTAGATCTAAATCTAGAGGGAGACATAAATCTCTAGGAAAACCTATAAAGGTGGTGTCTTGGAAATGCGGAAAGGAAGGGCACTACAAAAGGGACTGTCAATCTAAAGCTCCTAACAAAGGAAAGGGATCTGATGATGCTCCTTCTGTAGAGGTTAAAACCACCTCAGATGAAGGTGGGAATGTATACTTGGCTTCTTCAAGTACACATGTAGATCATGAGGCATGGTTGATTGACTTAGGTGCATCCTTTCACTTCACTCCCCATAGAGAGTGGTTCTGCGAGTATGAGAAATATTATGGTGGCGATGTATTCATAGGGGATGATAAGAAGGCTATAATAGTTGGTTGTGGAAAATTAAGGTTGAAGTTGCAAGGTGGAAGGGTTAGAACACTTCTAGGTCTTCTGCATATTCCTACATTGGCTAGAAATCTGATTTTTGTAAGCAAGCCGAATGATGTAGGGGTAAAAATAGTGTTTGAGAAAGATACCTACAAGATGGTTCAGGGAGCACTGGTATTGATTTGGGGAGTTCAGATTGGAACTCTGTACAAGCTGAAAGGTAGCACTGTTATTGATGGGTGCAACAATTCTGTGGTGCTCGAAAGTGGAGCAAAACATCTAGTGGTCTCTGGAGAAAATACCATGATATGGAATCAAAGGCTTGGACATATTGGAGAGAAGGGACTTTGAATACTTCATGGTAAAGGTATGACTAATAGCTCTCTATATTTTGATTTCTGTGAAAATTGTGTGTAGGGGAAGCAGAATCAGGTGATTTTCCCCTCTCATGGTAAGAGGGCGAAAAATATATTAGAGCTCGTGCATAGTGGTGTGTTTGGACTTGTGAAGGTTCCATCACTGGGTAAGTTTGTGTACGATGTATCATTTATAGATGAATTCTCAAGGAATACATGGATATATTTCCGCAAGAAGAAATCTAAAGTCTTTGACAGGTTTAAAGAATTTAAGGCTCTGGTGGAAAACTAGACAGAGAAGAAGATAAAGGTGCTAAGGACAGATAACGGTGGAGAATTTTGCAGTGAGGAATTTCAAGAATTCTGTAAGATGTGTGGTATAGCACAGTAAAAGACTATTCCATACACACCTGAGAAAAATTGAGTTGCAGAAAGAATGAACAAGACGTTGATGGAAAGGGCAAGAAGCATGCTCAGTGGTGCTAGGGTAGGACATGAATTCTGGGCAGAGGCGGTGGAGACAACATGTTACCTGGTCAACAGATGACCTTCATCAACATTGGAGGATAAGACTCCAAAAGAGGTATGTACTGGTAAGAAACCCTCTCTTTCACATCTAAGGGTATTTGGATGTGATGCATATGTACATGCTCCAAAGGAGAAAAGAACAAAGTTGGATAGTAAATATGAAAAGTTCATCTTTATTGGGTATAAGGGTGGTTTAAAGGGTTATAAGCTTTGGAACCCAGTAACAAGGTTTTGTACAACCGAGATGTGGTGTTCAGAGAGGTGAAAAACGTTATTAAACATGAAGTCCCATCAAAGGAACCTAAGAAGATAGAGTTTGAGCTAAAGGAGGAAGAATCAGACTCTATATCAGAAGAGGAATCAGAAGATGAATAGCCACAAACTCCAGTTGTGAGAAGATCAGTTCAAGAAAGAAGGCATCCAAAAAGGTATAGCCCATCTGATTTCTATTCAAATTTTGCTTTATCTATTACTGATGATGATCCTAGAACTGTGAAGGAAGAAGTAGATTCATAGGATGGAAAACTCTGGAAAGAGGCCATGGTTGATGAAATGACATCTTTGCACAAAAATGAGGCTTGGGATCTGGTGGAGTTGCCAACTAGAAGGAAACCCATTGGCAGCAAATGGGTGGTCAAGAAGAAGACAAATGCAGAAGGAAAGGTGGAGAAATACAAAGCTCGGTTGGTAGCAAAAGGTTATTCCCACGTGTCAGGAATTGATTTTGGTGATATTTTTTCTCCCGTTGCCAAGGTATCTTCTATTAGA
Source organism: Pinus taeda (assembly GCA_000404065.3). Classification (NCBI taxonomy): domain Eukaryota; kingdom Viridiplantae; phylum Streptophyta; class Pinopsida; order Pinales; family Pinaceae; genus Pinus; species Pinus taeda. The sequence continues at coordinate 327,785 of APFE031255330.1, read as the reverse complement.
TTATTTTTATTTGTCGATGCTGCTTTTGATTTTGAGGTAGAACAGATGGATATGAAGACAACATTTCTTCATGGGGATTTGGAAGAGGAGATCTACATGACGAAACCTGAATGCTTTTTTATGAAGGGTAAGAAATAACTGGTATGCAAGTTAAAGAAGTCTCTGTATGGGCTAAAACAGTTACCAAGGATGTGGTATCAGGAATTTGATACATTTATACAGGGACTTGGCTTCACCATAATCAAAGCAGATCACTGTGTGTATTTTAAATTAATTGGTGACCATGTTATTTATCTAGTCTTGTATGTGGATGATATGTTGTTGGTTGGAAATGAAAAATAAATTATCCAAGTTTCGAAGACCCAATTGTCCTCCAAATTCGACATGAAAGATCTTGGTGCTGCAAACTATATTTTGGGCATGGGAATTAAAAGAGATCAGGCAAAGAGGAAGCTTTGGCTAAACCAAAGGAAGTATGTCGAGACAATATTGCAAAGGTTTAATATGTAGGATAATAAACTGGTGAAGGTTCCTATTCCTGTAGGTGTAAAGTTATCTACTGAGCAGTGTCCCAAGACACAAGAAGAGGAAGAGGATGTCCCACATTCCATATGCAAGTACAGTTGACAACCTGATGTATGTGATGGTTTGTAGTAGACCAGACATTGCCCATGCAGTGAGAGTATTGAGCAGGTTTATGTCAAAACCAGGGAAGGAGAATTGGACAATAGTGAAGCGGGTTTTGAGGTATTTGCGTGGCACTAGTGATTATGGTTTGTGCTACCAAGGAAGACGAGGATTGGGTAGATTTTTGGATATTTGTGGCTTTGTTGATGAAGACTAGGTTGGAGATCTGGATCAGAGAAGATCTACAACTGGGTATGTGTTTAACCTATTTGGAGGTGCAGTCAGTTGGATGAGTAAGAAACAATCTGTAGTGGAATTATCAACTATAGAGGCAGAATACATGGCAACCACTCATGCAAGCAAGGAATCAGTTTGGTTGCAGAGATTGTGTTCAAGTATGGTTTTAGTATACAAAGCTATAAGGATATACAGTGACAACCAATGTGCAATTTTCTTGGCAAAGAACCCTGCTAACCATTCAAAGACAAAGCACATTGATGTTCAGTATCACTTTGTGAGGGATATGATAGAAGACAAAATGGTGTTGTTGGTAAAGGTTGACACTTTGAAGAATACTATAGATGCATTGACAAAAGTTGTGAGCTTTGAGACGTTATCTTGGTGTAGAGAAAAAACGGGCATTGCAGGGCTGGATAAATGACTAAGCTCTCCTATGGAAAGAAAACAACAAGTGGGAAAATGTTGGGTTGTGTTATATTTTTTGCACGACTAGCACCCCTAGTTAACTGGGGGGTAGAGCTCCCCCTTCATTGCGCTGATTGTGTAGCAGGTGGGTCACAAGGGGTTTGAGGGGGGCGGGTAGCCCCCCTCTATGGGGTCTGGGGCATCGCCCTGGGGAATTTTTTCTTTTGGACCCTATATTAGGTTGGTCGAACCTACCTATGGTTTTGTGCATGGTTTTTTGCACATGGTTTTGGGCGTGATGATTTTTGGTCCATGGTATTGGATGCTTCAGCATGTATATATATGTATTGTAACATTGAAAGGAACATAATGACAAATCAAGATGGTAGTCTTGGTTTTGGGATTCAGGGGAAAATCTCTGTGTATATGTGTTTTATGTGTTATCCTCTCGCATTGTTTATTTTATATGTTTTAGAATTTGTATGCAGGTAATTTCTGTACAGGGTTAAAACCTACATAACTCACGATATTTACACACCCAAAATGAAGAATTGAAGAAGTTTATCATCAAGCTCAGAGTAAATCCTGAAGACAAGACAATTGTCCAGAAGCTTTTACAGGGAGAAGAATATGAAATTCAAGTATTAAGAATAAATATGAAGTTGCCTACAACTGAGCATGTCATGGCTCCATAGGTAGCTCAAATTGAGAAGGAAAAATAAATTAGAACCCATGATCTACTAGAAATAAATAAAGAGGTGGAAACTCTAAAAGAGTTAAATGCAGGCCCACAACAAAAGATAGATTAACATGTTTGCACAATTGTGGTGCAATCAGTCTCTGAAGGCCCTACTGACAAGCTCACAAGATTCATGACTGAGCTGAAGATTTCAAAGGATGAAATAAGAAAAATAAAAAAAAATTGGATGATACAAAGAAGCAATTACAATTTAAGGAGAATCATCTAAACATGGCTAAAGAAAGTGCATCACAATACCATAAAAGAGAAATTAAAAGGTAACATGTCTCTCATACAGGCAAGAGAAATAATTTGGAATGATATCATCTAATAGGTAAAAGTAGTCTGGAATCACATGTTGGTCACATCAGGGGAGAAAATAATTGCAAGGGATTTAGAAATGACTATTGCTTCTAATAAAGATAAATCACAACAGAGTGCACAATTATAAAAAAGAATGGTTGATTTTCTTAATTCTAAGTCTTCTTAGGAGTTGAGGGAAATAGAGATTGAATATAGAACATCAATTATTTTGGAAATAAATAAAATGGTGCAAAAGAACATTTAAATAAAACATGTAGAAACCAAACTAGGGGAAATCAAAGAATCTATGTTGGACTTTAATTCAAATTTTGATGAAAGAATCAGAGAAGGATCACCCTAATGTTGGGATAAAAAAGATAATATTCTTCCATGGGAGACATATGAAACCTTATTAGTTGAAGAAAAGAGTAAAATCAATGCTTCCAATGAAAAGACAACAATTTTGAAAGGGTCAACCATTGTGAATCATTTGCAGAGGGAATTTCAGTTATTATGGTTGGTCAGGACTCTATTCACAGAAAAGCCAACTTGCAACATAATCACAAATTTCAGGATGGTTTATGACAAGTTGGTCAAGTGCCCAAATTCTATTTTGGTAGTGTGGAAGAAATGTTAAGAATTGTTGTCACCAACAAAAGAGTGGAACTTAGAGCTTCTTCAAGTGAGTTTGCATAAGGATCCCAAGTGATTGAATGAGAATCAACCACCTATTTTATTTCTAGGAAAAAGATAATTTGGAAAAGATATTTTATTTTGTAATTCCAAGTAAAAGTGATTTAATTTTAAAGTTTAGTTTTTGAGTCCTCATAAGGTCCAAGTTTAGACTAGTTTTAGAAAGTAGTTCAAATTAGTTCATGACAATTAACAATTTTTATAACTGTCTTCAAGGTAATGTTTCTACAAAAAAACATGGAGGAACCATTTTTAGGGTTTTGAATTTCTAACCTCAGAGAGAATTTCCTGTGTAATGTGTCATCATTTTCTTGGAGATATAATAAAGTTTTTATAGATGATTCCAACTACCTACTGAATGTGATATGTGTTCCTTTGCTACTATAAGTCATTAAGTGTGTTTCTTCTCTTTAAAATGTGTAAAGAAGATGCTAGTTATTATCAGTAATACATATTTACTTTGCTTGGAAAGATCTCATAGTACCTGTAAATTTCTATTAAATAACCTTAAACTTCACTCCATATTTTCATACTTTCATTTTCTTAGTCTTTCATGAATTTGTAACACCTTCATCCCACATATACAGAAGTAACCGACCAACCGGGGTAAATATGCGATGAGAGGCCACTATAATGGGATTCAACCTCCTAGGTGACCTTAAGGAAGCATAATTGATGGAAACACACCACACAGATCTTCCACATCAACAACATAACTCCCAGGAGCCATCCCAACCACCTAGGTAACCAACCCCTCAGACCAATTGAATTTTAAGGCCATTAAATCCATGGTCGCTCCCTTGATATGGACATGCATGCATCCAGGAGGCTCCAAACTCTCCCACAGCATGGGTATGGATGCGTATGGGGAATTTCCTCCTTAGAAATGTGAATACTATTCTAGGATTTGTGCCACTTTTCTAGGCCAAGGGCCTAGGTCACTGCCCACAACTCAATGAAAATTTCAAAACTGAAAGATAAGACCAAAATAATTATACAAATGCAATTTATTGAATAAGGACTTGACTAGACCTCTACTAGCCATGACATGTTTTTCGTCAAACATGTTGCAAATAGGTAATCTACATGTTTAAACAACAAATATGAGCATATGGGTCTCATAATTATCTGAGAATCGCTAAGAAGAATTGTTCCTTTACATCATTAGATGCATTATCATCTATTAGGTCATAGATAGATTGTTCATTCATTTACAAATCAAAACATGAGGAGATCCATACATCATCACTATCATAATACATGCTTATAACCAACATATAAGAACATAAATATCAAGGATACATCAACTATATAATCCGCATATAAACCAATACATTTACACATAAGATGTCAAGGAAAGAACCTCTCATTAATGAATACAAAATCCAACCTGAGATGGGACTACCACGTTCCACCCGATCGTATATTAGTTAAGACACATCTCTCTTCATCCAACCACCCCCATACCATATTCCAAGCATAAATGTGGGACTCAAACCAAAATAACTAACCAGGGTATCCTGAGGATAAACCACCTCACCCTCATCAATGGAAACTGGGATTTACTGCAGTCCATCCTGGATCACTAGGAAAAAACAATAAACATGTAATAACAGGTTTTACCATGAATCTCCAATAGATCACTAGGCCAAAACAAGCATGCATTCCATCAGATTTCTGCACCTACACCGTGAGGAATTTTCCTGTCTCCTAGTCTCTTAGGATCTACTGCAATCCACACTGGATCACTAGGCCATAAACTTACACTCCACTCTCTAGGATTTACCATACATCCCATCCCGAGATTACTAGGACTAATGGAGAGCACCCACCTCTAGGATTTACCGTATATCTTGCCTTTCACCAGCCAAGGATTCCTAGGCCCATTGAGGCAACAAAAAATCCAGCTTTACAGTAACCCATAGTCTGGTTCAGGGGTTACTAAGCCATGTGTTCTTTCATTAAGATATCCACCTCACTCAGCTTCAAATCCATCTAGCAATCCATCTCAACCAAAACATGAGAACCCCATCACACCATGGCTATCTAGAAATGGAAAGGCTGGCCTAAAAACACTGTCACACCTGGCAAAACCCAATCCATAACAACAAATAACGACATGCAATATCATGCATGCCAAATCTAGTGATGAAAACACACATGCAAATCAATACCTACAAGAATCTTGCTGTAGATGCTTGATCCTACTCTTCCTTCCTTGATCCTTCCTTCCTCTTTCCTTCCTTGCCTTTCTTGATCCAATGCCAAAGCGCTCCAAGAGTGAAAGAGAGAGAGAGAATGATGAGAGAGCTCTAGAATGAAATGACAAAAGGTACCAACTGATCCTCATAAGCCTTTTTATAAATTAGGCCTCTATTTTCTTCATTTTCCATTATTTTCCTTCATTTTCTCCTCACATGTAACCTATGACCTTTCACCTTCATTTTCTCCTAATTTCCATTATTTTCATAAATAAATGTGCCAAAAATGCCATTTTTCCTTTCCAAAGCCTTAACTATTTCCTTTGCAATTTTCCTTAGCCATAATAAATCAATGAACACCCACACTAGGATGTTTTTCCCAACATTCAACTTGGAATAAGTTTCCCATCAACCATGGTTATTATTTTTCCTTTTTTAACTTTTATTACATGGAATTTTCACTAGGGTTGTTACAGAACCATCCCCCTTGGGGGACACTGTCCTCAGTGTTCAACCACACCTATACCTTAGCAAAACCGTTGAAAAGCAAACATATTTCCCATGGAGCTTTATAACATAGCTCGATGGAGTATTTACAATGATCACCCTACATGACAACATAACAACATGACAACTATAGTGACATGGCACCCATACCACTTATTTGAGCTTTATAACATAGCTGGATGGAGTATTTACAATGATCACCCTATTGAAAATCAAACCAACATGACAACTATAGTGACATGGCACCCATACCGCTTATTTGAGCTTTATAACATAGCTAGATGGAGTATTTACAATGATCACCCTACTGAAAATCAAACCAACATGACAACATAACAACATGAAAACTATAGTGACATGGCACCCATACCGCTTATTGGAGCTTTATAAGATAGCTCATGGCAGTATTTACATACACATACATATGTAGATATACAAAACATCACCAAAACATGTACCAAAACCTATACCCAAGACATATACCAAAACATTCGCTCAACCATTGAATAAGGAAGGAGACATAGCCCACATCTGATCTTCCTTCTCCCATGTAGCTTCATCGGGACCAAAGTGCTTCCACTGAACTTTGACCTGCTCGATTGCTCGGTTTTGGAGCATGAGCACCTTTTTCTACAATATATACTAAGGTTTCAACAGGAATTCTCCATCTAGATCCACCTGCAATATAGACCAGTGAATCACATGATCAACATCTTTAACATACTTCTTAAGCAATGACACATGGGAAAAATCATGTAATTTCACTGTTGAAGGCAGTCCAAGTCAATAGGCTACTGGCATCCTCTCAATAATCCTAAAGGTCCAAAAAACCATGTTGCAAGCTTGGCACATGATCCAATACACTAGGATCTCTTCTTCAATTTGATGCGCAAGTGCACCCGTTCCCCAACCTGGAACTCCTTGAACAACCTATTCCAATCTGCATAGCTCTTTTTCCTATCCTGTGTTTCTTTCAAATTATACTTGATTACCTGCATTTCCTACTCCATGTTTGAAAACATGTCCGGTCCAATCAACACCTTGTTAATTGGATCACTGCAACTGAGGGGAGTATTATAAATATGCCTATACAATGCCTCAAACTGATTCATCTTCAAATATTCATGATACCCATTGCTGTAAACGAACTCTACCAATGGAAGGTACTCTTCCCACTTCCGTTGTTGATGCATCACATACATCCTCAAAATTTTCTCCAATATCTTGTTGAACCTCTGAGTCTATCCATCTGTCTGTGTAGGATAAGTTATACTAAAGCCTAACTCTGTGCCCAAACCTGCAAACAATTCCTTTTGAAGCTTGGAAGTGAACTTTTCATCCCTATCTAACACGATCTTCTTTGGAACACCGTGCAATCTGATCACATCTACGATGAACACTTGTGCTACATCACTCGCTGAGAATGTAGTCTTCACTGGAATGAAGTGCACAAAATTTTTCAACCTATCCACAACAACTATGATGGAATCATGTTGTCTCACTATCCTCAACAAAAGTGTGATAAAGTCCATGGAAATGATCTCCCATTTCCATTCTGGAATCGCAATTGGCTGTAGAACTCCACCTTGATGCTTACACTCTGCCTTCAACTATTGACAATCCAAACACATAGCCACAAACTCTGTTGTCAGTGTCTTCTGATAACATGGGTGATCTGAATATGGTTTCACATGAAACTCCCTTAAGATCACCTTCTTGAGCTCACTGCTATCTAACACATATATCATGTCCCTAAATCTAACCAATCCATTTACTGTGAGAGGATAGTCCACATCTTGTGCACCTACATCTGTACCTGTACCTGTATCACCACCTGTACCTATACTATGCTGCAACCTATGCACAATCCCCATATACTTGTCATCTTATTGATCTTCCCATAAGATCATATCCTATAAATCTATCCCACAAGAGCTCATAACTACTATGTGATTTACTTGTATCTTCCTACTAAGAGCATTTGCAACCCAATTCCCTTTTCCCTTGATGTACCTAATCTTGAAGTCAAACTCACTCACAGAAAGCCATCTAGATTGCATGGCATTCAGATTCGGTTGGTCAAACAAGTATCTCAACCCACTGTGATCACTCATTAGTACAAACCTCTTGCCAATAAGATAGTTCCTCCATGTCTTCAATGCATGTATGATTGTTGTTAACTCAAGATCATGTATCAAATAGTTCTTCTCATGCTCATTCAGTTTCTATGACTCATAGCACACCACCTATCCTTCATGCATAAGGACTCCACCAAGTCCTCTCTTGCAAGCTCCTGTACATACTACAAAATCTGTGTATGGATCTGCGATCTTTAACACTAGAGCATGTGTCAACAAATGCTTAAGATGCTCAAAACTGGCCTCACATTCCTTTGTCCATTCAAACTTCTTACCTTTACTTTGCAATGATGTAATAGAATAAGAAATCTATGAGAAGTTCCTGATGAACCTCCTGTAATAACTTGCTAACCCCATGAATGACCTTACATAATCCACATTTCTAGGAGCAACCCACTCCATGATAGCTCTTATCTTCTCTAGATCCACTGCTATTCCCTCCTTGGAGACACCATGTCCCAAGTAAGGTACCTCATTCTAAAAGAAACTGCACTTGTTGAGCTTAGCATACAACTGATGCTCTCTCAACAACCTCAACACTATTGATAAATGCTCAACATGTTCTGCCTCACTTTTAGAATATATCAAGTTGTCATCAATGAACACAATAAAAAAATTGTCCAATACACTATTCATCAAACACATAAAGATAGCTAGAGCATTAGTCAAACCAAATGGAACTACAACAAACTCATAATCCCCATACTTGGTCCAGAAAGTTGTCTTGTAAACGTCCTCCTCTTTAATGCATACCTGATGATATCTGAATCTCATATCAATCTTCAAGAACAATGTTTCTCCTTTCAATTGATCAAACAAGTCATCAATCCTCGGTAATGGATACCTATTCTTCATGGTCACTTTTTTCAACTTCTCATGGTCAATGCATAATCTGAGAGTACCATCCTTCTTCTTCATAAAAAGTACCAGTGCACCCCATGGCGATACACTTGGCCTAATATATCCTTTGTGCAACATTTCCTTAAATTGAAACTTTAACTCTACTAACTATGGTGTGCTCATCTTGTAAGGTGCCTTTGATGCTGGTGTTGCCCTTGGTACCAACTCAATAGAAAATTCTACTTCCCTGTGAGGTGGAAACTTTGAAATACTTGCAAGAAATACATCCCAAAACTAATGTAGAACTGGGTACTTTCTCAAAACATATGTATCCTCAACTTCCTTACCTTTGTCACTAGAAATATGCACTACAAATAACACACACCCTTTTCTGTGACTGCGCTTGGCCTGCATAGCTTTCACCATCCTAACTGTTGTGGCTTTCTTCTTTCTGTGTAAGACTCTTGGTTCCCCATTGTCATCCAAGCACTCAATGGATTTGTCACAAAAATCCACCTTGGTCTTGTGAAGGTATAGCTAGTCCATACCCAATAGAATATTATGTGATCCTAACAACAATATCTTCAAGTGTGCTAATCTAGACATGCCATTCAACTCAAATACACAAGTTCTTACCCAATGATGAACTCTTTTCTTTGTACCTCTAGTCGATTGAACTAACCAAGATTTTTCATGCACTTCTTTATTCAAACTACACTTATCCACCAAGTCAGGACTAACATAACTATAATTAGATCTAGGGTCAATCAAAATAGAAACAAATTGATCAGAAATCTTATCATCCATCTCAATGATAGATGCCTGATGGTCTGCCTGCTTATTATCTAGTGTTGTATAGATACGAGGAATGATTTGTCCAACATCCACAATAGTTTGCGCCTCTAGTGCACAATATATCTGAGGCCTACCACCTTGATTATGTGGAAAATATCTCTTAAGGTGTTCCTTACCGCATGTCCAACACTCCAACCATCAAGTACCATAAACTCTATGCTACTATTGTGATCCATGTCCTTGTCTAGCTGCATTGAACTTATTTTGTGGTGCCACATTTTCTTTCTCTTCTACATTATGAGGCCTTGTTATTTTTGGCTACCATTTACCCTTACCTTTATCCTTATCCTTCTCTTTCCATCCTTGCTGAGATTCATTCTTACACTTTGACTGTTCATATCAATGCTTCAATTTCCCAATAACTTCCTCAAGTGAATGAGTCTCATCATACTCAATCCGATCTTTAAATGCTAATGGAAAACCACTGAAAAATCGTTGAACTTTAGCCTTCTCATCTTTAAGCTACGGTACATACCTAAATTGCTCTAAGAACTTGATCATATGTTTCTCATCTGTCATTGATCCCATCTTTATCTCATAGAATTATTTGGCCTTACTGCCGTAGTACCTTTCTGAAAATTACTTCTTCCAAAAAATTCTCTTGAACTCATGGAAACTCAAGTTCTCTATCCTAGTGTCTCTGACCTGCTTCACATCTTCCCACCAAATATCTGGTTTACCTCTCATGCTGAAAATAGTTATAGTAGCTTTCATACTATCTGGGTAATTATGCAACTCAAAGAACTTCTTCATCCCACATATCCAAGCCTTTGAATTTACTGACTTCTTCAAATCTCCATCAAAGGTAGGTGGAATTTATTTCTTAAATTCATCTGGAAAGTATCCCCTATCACTCCTCCTCTAAGGATGATAACAATGACGATCATAATGCCTATCAGAACCAGAAGTAGAGTAGTACTTGTGTCCATCACCTCTTTTATTCAAAGACCTTCCATCTCTCACTATCTCATCTCTATCTGACCTGTGACCACCATGAGGCCTATTACCATATGCCCCATTAGTTTTTTCCTCCTGCCCATGGCTGATTCGAAGTGGCCCTTGTCTCTAAAATTTTGAAAAACTCTGAAGGAATATTACATTAACCTTTTCTTATTTCTCTTGTGCCTGCATGATTTTGTCATTATCCACCTTACAACTCCTTATTTATTCCTTCAAGCTTCTCAATGTGTCTGCTAAATCAAAAGAGTTCCCAAAACCACACTTCTCATCTGATTCATAGGGATAATCTTTGTAGACTACCATCTTGCTAGTAATTTTGTTCTCTTTCGTGCAAGGCATACTATGTAAGCTAAACCAAATCACAATCAACCAACATACCTTAGAATAATTTAGGGAGGATATATCATATGAAAGATCATCCAAAGCAGCGTAATACATGTACAAACATAATTATTACAACATATATACATATAATACATAAGCACATAACCATGTAACCATCATTCTAGCTAGAGTCTAGTCATCAATGCATGACCATATCAACTACACATACCATGACCTCATGCATGAAAACAAAAACCATACCAATGTACACTGACAATATGCAAGCATAAACAACATATAACCAATCATACACATGACGAAACACTTCTTAGTTTTATACCATTAAACCCCCGAACGCTCCCTTGATATGAACATGCATGCATCTAGGAGGTTCTAGACACTCCCACAACATGGGTATGCATGTGTTTGGGGAATTTCCTCCTCAGACCTGTGCCTTCAACTCCGGGATTTGTATCACTTCTCCAGTCCCAGGGCCCAAACCACTACCCATAACTGAATAACACTTTTAGAAATGAAAGATAACACCATAATAATGATAGAAATGAAATTTATTGAACAAGGACTTGATTGGACCCCTACTAGCCATGATAGACATTTCATCAAACATGTCACAAATAGGAAATCTATAGGTTTAAACAACATATCTGAGCATAGGGGTCTCATACTTGTTTGAGAATATCTAAGAAGCATTGTTCCATTGCATCATTAGTTGCATTATCATCTATTAGGTCATAGATACATTGTTCATTCATTTACAAATCAAAACACGAGGAGAACCATACATCATCACTGTTGTAATACATGCTTATAACCAATATAATAACAATAGAAATATCAAGGATACATCAGCCATAGAATCCACATATAAACTAGTATATTTACAATAAGATGTCAAGGAAAGAACCTCTCATTAATGAATGAAAAATCGAACCCGGGATGGGACTACCACGTTCCACCCAATCGTAGATTTTCCACCCAATCGTAGATTTTCTGAGCCAGATATATCTTCATCCAATCACCCTCATGCCATATTCCAAGCATGAATGTGGGTCTCAAACCAAAAGAACCAACTAGAGGATCCCGAGGCTAAACCTCTTCACGCTTATCAATAGAAACTAGACTTTACCGCAATCCATCCTGTATCACTAGACCAAAACAATAAACATGTAATAATAGGCTTTACCATTATCTCAACCAGATCACTAGGACAAAACAAGCATGGATGCCACCAGATTTATCCACCTACATCATGATGAATTTTCCTGTCTCCTAGTCTCTCAGGCTTTACCGCAATCCACACTAGATCACTAGGCCCTAAACTGAGAATCCACTCTCTAGGATTTAGTGTACATCCCATCCTGGGATTACTAGGCCCGATGAATAGCACCCACCTCTAGGATTTATCGTATATACTACCACTCACCAATCGAGGATTCTTAGGCCTACTAAGGCAACACAAAATCTAGCTTTACCGCAACCCATAGTCCAGTTCAGGGGTTACTAGGACATGCGTTATTTTATTCAGAGATCCACCTCACTCAGCTTTGAATCCATTTGAAAATACAGCTCAACCAAAATATGAGAACCCCATCACATCATGGATATCCAAAAATGGCAAGGCTAGACTAAAAACATTGTCGCACCTGGAAAAACCCATGCCATAACAAAAAAACCACATGCAATACCATGCATGCCAAATCTAGAAAGGAAAACACACATGCAAATTGATACCTACAAAGAATCTCGTTGTAGCTGCTTGATCATGCTCTTCCTTTCTTGCTCCTTCCTTCCTCTTGCCTTATTTTCTTTTCTTGATCTAATGCCAAAGTGCTCCAACAAAACTCTAAGTGTCAAAGAGTGAGTGAGAAAGAGAGAGAGAGAGATAATGAGAGAGATCCAAAACACAACTTACAAAACGTACCATGTGGTCCTCAAAATAATTTTTATCAATTAGACCTCTATTTTCTTCATTTTCCATTATTTTCCTTCATTTTCCTCCTCACATGCAACCTGTGACCTTTCACCTTCCTTTTATCCTAATTTCCATTATTTTCATAAATAAATGTGCTCAAAATGTCATTTTGCCTTTCTAAAGCCTTAGCCATTGGCTTTGCCAATTTCCTTAGCCATAATAAGCCAATGAACAACCACACTAGGATGTTTTGCCCAACATCTAGCTTGGAATAAGTGTCCCGTCAACCATGGCTATTATTTTGCCTTTATTAACTTTATTACATGGAATTTTCACCACGGTTGTTACAAAATTATGCTAAGATTTATAATAAAAGATTTTGCAATTGCAACCTTCTATTCAAAGTCTTCTACCATTTCATTCTATCACCTCACAACAACTTTAAAGTCATTTTCACAGATGACGTGGCCATCTAGAAATATATCTTTAATCCAAGGATTTTTCTTTGCATTACCTATATAACATATCTTTGACTAATCATGTATGGGACAAAAAACAAAAGTTTTATCATTTTGTACAAATGTCCTAGGCACTGGTATCTTCTAGTCCAGAGGATGTCTGTAGGGTTACAACAAAGGTTATGTCGAAGACCAATGGATTTATTGGCATCACTTTAGGAAAAGAAAATGGTAGAGTGCACAGGAGTACACCATTTAATTTAGGAAGATGGAAATCATGTTGGGTATGTCTCCTAATAACTTAGATGTACTCTTCAAGTCTAGAGGACCAATGGATACATTAGCATCACTTTAGGAAAATGAAATGGAAAAGTTAACAAGAGTAAACCATTTTATTCAAGAATATGGAAATCATGTTGGGTATATCTCCCTAGAACCTAGACATACACATCAAGTCTCTAGGGGGTCTACATAGTCATTTGTGAAAAAAAGAGATGTTCTTCAAATATAGGATTGATGATGAGTCTTGTGTGCAAGTGCACTACTTGGAAAACATCAGCCATAAGAAAGAGAATCCAAGTTGTTATAAACAAAAGGATGACCAAGAATAATCCAAGGAGAAGAACATGCTAAGTATGAATTTGACAACTAGATAAGGAGTAGCTTAGATGGGGATGAGAATATTAATTTTACTTCATTGTAGGAGGTGAATTTGAATAGTGTTCATCACAAAGAAGAGGAGGAAATGGAAAATCTCTTCCATAATAAGATATAAGTCAAAAGGACCAAGGTAGAGTCTCTATTCATTTTCAATTCATAGGCCAACATAATAGTGTATTATCTAGTCTACAAGCTTGACCAAAAGGCTCGCGATCATCTAATCCCATATCCATTAGGATGGGTGACTGAGGATGTAGATAATGTAGACACTAAATAGTGTAATATAAATTTTGATATAAGTGTAAATTTTATTGATGAAGTGGAGTTAGATGTAATATGCCTTGACATGTTTGGTGTAGTGATTGGAAGCCTCTACATGTATATGAGGGATGTTATCTTCATGTAGAGAGAAAACCAATACCTCTTGATCAAGGATGGGAGGTATTACATCATCAACACACACAAAGTAAATTCAAATATCTCTCTAGTAAGTGTTAACCAAGCCAAAACATTAATTAGTTATAGTAATAATTATGTACTACATTTTTCAAGAAAGAATCAACTAGTGGAGGAATTAATAAGAGTAAAGGCATCCCTCAAGGGATATAGCAAAGAATGTAAACAATAGTTGGAGAACTTGTTGCAAGTATATAGAGGATTGTTATAAAATCCTAAAGGGTTACCCCCTAAGAGAAAAGTGGAGCATGAGATACACTTGTTGCATAAATCCCCATTACCAAATATTGGGGTATATAAAAAGTATGTTATAAAAGTAGATGAAGTGAAGAAATAGCTACACCAATTGCTAAAGAAGGGAGTTATTCAACCAAAAACCTCATATTATGGGTCACTTATCATCATAGTACCCAACAAGTATTGGAATTGGTGAATTTGTACCAACTGCAATGACAAGAACTCGATCACACTCAAGAATCAATATCGTTTTCCACTGAAGAGGTTGGTGATCGGTGTGGATGACCGTATCCTTCCCAAAAATGTAGTGCTTCCAATGTCGGCAAGCCTGCATGATGGAATACACTTCTTTATCATAGGTGGGGTACTTTCAAATTGTATCGGAAAATGTCTCACTATGATAGGCCACTAGATGCCCGTGATGGGTGACGACTACACCAATAGCATAGTCTAAGGCATCTGTATTGATTTCAAATGGCTACTACAAGTCTTGTAGTGTGAGTACTAGTGTAGAGAAGAGGCAACACTTCAACTCAATGAATGCCTTTTGTTGGGACTCAGACCAGGAAAAATATGATTTCACCCTGCCCTTGGTAATCTAACTCAAAGGCCAAGTGATATGGGAGAATCCCAACATGAACCTCTGATAAAAATATGCAAGGCCCAAAAATATGCGAAGCTCCGTTAGAGTGGTCAGGGCTGACCAATCCCGAATGACATGGATCTTGGTCGGGTCCACATGCATGCCATGATCATCTATGATGTACCCCAAGTATTGGAGTTGGATCACGCCAAATGTGCATTTCTCCAAGTTGGCACACAATTTGTGCTATCAAAGGGTTTGAAGGACTTGCCGAATGCGTTGCAAGTGTTCTTCCAAACTTTTGCTGAAGATGAGGATGTTGTCTAGATAAACCACCAAAAATGAGTTGGTGAAGGGCTGCAAGATGTCATCCATTAGCCTCATAAAAGTAACAGGGAAATTTGTCAACCCGAAGGGCATAAACAACCATAAAAAAAGGCCTTTATTGGATTTAAAGGCAGTATTCCATACATCTATGGGTTCTATTAGTACATGGTGATAACCAGACTTTAGGTCGATCTTGCTAAAATACTTGGCCCCCTTGAGTTGGTCCAACATGTCATCAATCCGGGGAATTGGATACCTGTTCCTAACAATGATTTTGTTTCATGCCCGATAATCAATGTAGAGCCTCCAGGTTCCAAACTTCTTCTGTACCAGTACAATTCAGCTCCCACAAGGTGAGGAACTTGGTCGGATGTGCCATTTTTTCAGCAACTCTTGGATTTACCACTTGGTCTCTTCATTCTATAGAATGGAGTGATGATATATCATCCTATTGGGAAGAGGTGCTTCGAGAGTCAGATCGATTGAATGCTTGACCTGGCAATGCAAGGTCACCCTTGTGTGTGAGGAGAAGATGTCCCTGTATTCTTACATGATGACATCAACCTGCTTCTACTTCTCAGAGGAACCCTTCCTGGGGGCCATGGACGTGGCTCTGACCTCCCACTCACTTTGAGAGAGAATAAAAAAGAAAACAAATTTCCCATTCTGGGCGATGACCTTACTACATTTCTTAGCAAAGATCAAAGAGATGGTGGTAGGTGGGGCCACCTCTGGTATCCTGTATAACTTAGCACCTAAAGAAATAATAACAGCGTGAGGTCTAGACTCATATATAGCATGCCAATTCCATAAATATGGTTTTCCTAATAATACATCACAAACTTCAAGAGGAGCAACATCACACAATACCTCATCCGTGAAGGGCTTGATGCTATAGGGAAGGCAACACTGTTGGTTGATGTGGAGACCTTGTCCTTGGTGAAGCCACCTAATAGTGTACAATTGTGGATGTGCTGTAGTTGGTAGGCCCAAATGCTTCACGACCTCTGCTGAAATGAGGTTCTTTTGGCTCTTGATGCTGACAATGAACTGCAATGGAGAACCCTTCACCCACATCTATGAGTGGAATAGGAGCTCCCCCTCTTTTGTATCTTCAGGCTCAATCTTCTAGATCTTGGTGGTGGCCACCATGGCACTGGGCTCTACATTAATGATATGCTTCCCTTTTGCATTCCCCTTGTCATGTTCTAACTCAGATTCAGAACATGCGTCAGACTCAGATGCCTTCAACTCGGTCACTAGTGACTACTTGGTCCGACACTCACTTGTGTTGTGAGTGGAGCTCTTATGGAACTCACACCACTTTCTAGTGTTATTCTTTGTCTTCGTGGTGTTGTTATTTGCTTGCGGATTCAACGGGTTATCCTAGATCACCTTGCCTTGGCTTTGCCCTTTGCTCTGTGGTTTGGGGGCGCCTTTCCCTTTCTTTAGATTCACAGATCCAAAGTCTCGATTTTTTGTTTAAGCTTCTGCTGAATCTTGACAACATATCGGTACATCGCGCCGAGCGAGGAGATATCCAGGGACTCCATCTCATCTTGAATGTACCTATGTAGGCAATTGCGGTACTTGAGTACCAAATGTTTCTCAGAATCCTTGATACCCAACTTCATGATACCAAATTGATCTCTTATCATTTTTCATGTGCCAACTAAGTATTCTTTGTATTGTTATAATAAGGAAAAAAAATCAATTTAAAAATCAATTTCAATTTATTAAAGAGTTTAGACTTTTGTGATCCATACTTTGATAGTGAGAATAATTTCGGCAAAATCACATAGAGAGTCATTTGTCGACGCGTTTCGAACCAACTAGTGTGGTTCATCGTTAGGACAGGTTGAGGAACAAATCTGAGCGATTAGTTAAATAGGGAATGCAAGTCCTTCAACAGCTATATTTGACCGGGCAACGGCTAAAAAGGCTCCTAACGACTAGATTAGATCTGGGCTCAAGGTTTGTTAACTAAATTATTCAAATAATATTATAATTTCTAATCTTATGGTAAATCATATTTAAAGAGACCATAGTTTAATTTTATATTATTATTCCAATTATTAACTTCTCAAATAAAAATTATTAATCTAATAATAGACTA
>APFE031255330.1:287839-310131 GCA_000404065.3 Pinus taeda | reverse complement strand
CAAATTAATATTATCAATACTATTAGCCTAGGGTAAATTTACTAATTAATAACGTGAGTAATTTAATTAAAGGAATAATATTACTATTGTTACTATTTTAATTGTCTTTTGATGATACTCGTTATATTTAAAGAGACTAAACTGATATCATTATTACCTTAATTCTCTGGTAAAAATTCATTATTACTAAATAATAGTAATATTATAGTTAAAACTGATAATACTGGTCTAGGGTAAATAATTAATTATTAATAATTAATAAAGTGACTAATGTTATTAAAAGAATGATATTATTATTACTAAACTATTGTTACCATATGAAAATAGCGGACAGCTAAACAAACAGAGAGGGGTAAGGCAAGGAAAAAACAAAGAAGAGGTTAAGACAAAAGGGCTGGGATCCAACAACTACTAATCTTCTCAAATAAATATTATTAGATTACTAATATTTATTTGAGAAGTTAATAATTGAAATAATAATATAAAATTAAACTATGGTCTCTTTAAATATGATTTACCTAATTTAGAAATTATTTAATATTATTTGAATAATTTAGTTAACCAACCTTGAGCCCAGGATCTAATCTTAGTCTGTTTAGAGTCTTTTTTTAGCTGTTGCGGTCCAAAATGTCATTGAGGGCCTTGTATTCCCCTATTTACTGATCGTTAGATTTGTTTCCCTCAATATTCCTGACGTAATGAACCAACACTAGTGGTTCCAAACAACGTCGACAAATAACTCTCTATGTGATTTTGCCAAAATTATTCTCACTTCAATTTTAATTTATTATTAACATAATCTTTTTAATGTTATTTATAAAATAACATTTATATTTAAATTTTTTTAATTGTATTTATAAAATAAATGCATTTTATACTTGATTAATATTAAAGATAAAATATTAGTCAAACAAATAGACTATAACTCCTTATGGAATAACTCATTTCTTATTATCGAGCCACCTTTGTAAAAGACTCACTAATGCTATTAAATTTGAAAATGGAGAGATAAAACATATAATAATATGAATTAAATGGCATAACATTTTATAACTCCTTAGGAAAGAACTCATTTTTTATTATCGAGCCACCTTTGTAAAAGACTCACTAATGCTATTAAATTTGAAAATACAGAGATAAAACATATAATAATATGAATTAATGGAAAAAGAATTTATAATTGATAGGTTTAATGCAAAATACAAACATTTTCATTTTATAAATAAAGCTCTAGTATACAAGAAATTGTGATCAAGATGGTTATATTTACTTTATTCTTTATTTTAGTGTTGTACATCCCTTTTGAGCTTTTTATAAGTATTAAGACCTGCCAAATTTTGATAATGTATCACTCTCTTTCTATAGGCCATGGAATTCTTATGCTAAAAGGTTAACCTTTAGCAATGAAAAAAATATATTTTTCACAAGGACTAGAAATTAATTAGTGTTCTTATGGTTTTTGTTTTTAAAGGTAATTCTAAATATTTCAGTTTGTTTTTTTTTTATATGTTTTTATACATATTATCTATAGAACTAAAGCCTTATATATATATCTATCTCCAAATTAACTAAATGTGTTTTTATACACATTGTCTATACAATAATTTTTTCCCGTAAAGAAAATAGAGTGGAGTTATAGACCTATTGGGAAATTCTCACTATCAAAGTCCATGTAAATAAGGAATTTAAAAATGGAAATGTTTATATGAGTGTTACATTAAATTAGATATCTTAGACGTTATCTAACAATCCAAAAACTAATGAATAGAAGTTGGTCCTTGATTGCCCACAACCTCTTGTGAATATGGAAGAAGATAAAAGAGAAATTGATGCATTAACTAATGTCTCAATTGTTAAGTAGAAATGCCTTAATCTATAGGTACTAAACAAGGGGAAAGTTTAGACTGTTGGAAACACACAATAATATTAGAGGAAAGGGTGAATCAATATCACATAGATTTAAATTATTTTCTTTTTGTTGTTCTTTAAACTGAAATCACATCACATAATAAATAATAAACAAAATTCATGAACACAAAGATTAAACGGAAATTCAAAACTAAAGAAAAACACTCGAATGCTTTTCTACCAGTCTTTACTTTATTACAATGTCACAAACAACCAACTGTGAGGACACCAATCCTCTATAAGCACCAATTTACATATGTTCTCTATTCAAGAGACAATATATAGGTTTATTATCCGTTTAAAAAATATATCCCCCTGGAATCTTGTACCCAACAATAAGCTAGAACTCTGTCTCTAACCAAGAATCTACCTCCAACCAGAATATACTAGAACTCGGCCTTCAATAGAACTCATCCTCCACAACAAAAATTGACCTCCACAATAGAACTAGGCCTCCAACAAAACTTGGATAGGGATACATTATCTTATTCTTGACTTCATAACTCGATTTTTCTCATCCTCTTCTTAGGTCACAAGGTGTGGGCCCGTGTTCTACTACCCTCTTCCTTCACTAAGGAATTCTAGAGAAAATCAAAATTGTTCTTCATTTATGGCCAATCTCTCCTCCACATACTACCTATTTATAGGCTTTTGGATACCTAGGGAAATGCCAATGTTTAGGGTTGACTTTAGCAAATGAAAGATATTTAAACATATACCTGCATCAAGATATACACCTCTAACTTTCATTGTTTCGAGCATACATAACCATCCCTCATTTTTTTGTTGGTGGTGCCTCCTATTTTTTCTTCCAAAACACTTTTCTTTTTGTAAGACAACCTCATGCCATATGCCCAAAATTGTTGCACCTATAACACTCTATATTGTACTTGGATGATGGTGAAAATTAATTATGATTTATGTTATTGAAGTCATCAATATCTTTGGTTCTACTGTCTACAAGATTATTTCTAAAGGTTTGAAAATAACCTCTTTCATAATCATTTTTTTCATGGGATTTCTAATCCCTTTCTTAATGTCCAAAAATTTTGCATGAAAAATAGTGACCAAGAAAAATAATTTGATACGTAGTTGTGTATGGTTGACTTAATGGAACAATGTTTTTGAAGTTGTTTTATTTCAGATAATATTCAATTCTTTGTTACTCCTTGTTCCTCATCATATTGTTGAATGCATTATGAATGGAACCCTTAAGAGAATCAACATAGCCTTTTCCTATACCGATGTTTCTAGACTCCTCCTAATCTTCCTAAATTATTTCCTTTCTTTTACTAGTATTAGAGCTTTCAGTTTTTTCTCCAAGTTTCTTTTATGTTGACTTAGGGATTTCTTTTTATTTACATGAAGTCTAACCCATATAACCAAGATCGGTCTTGTCATATGGTGATCTTTGACTATTGAGAATAACATCTAGAGTTTGAGAGATTTTCATGTTTTTGTTGAGCTTATCTATCTCTTAATGAGACAATTTATGCTTCAAGCTTCACACAATTCTCTTCCTTTTCTGTTAGTTGACTATTCAATATTTCTTCCACTCTATTTGCTTCCTCTTTTTCAATTTCGAGGAAGATGATTTCCATTGAGAGTCTTTTTTTCTTCTTCCTGAGGTTATCAATATCTTCCAATGCATTAATGATTTTTGTTTTAGAAAAAACATGAAGGGGGGGGGGTGAATTAGTATTTAAGAAAAACTTGATTTAATTTTCTTATTCTGATTTCTGTATGCGACTGTTCTGAAGTAAACCTGCATATGTACGTGAATTAATTAATGCAGACAACTTGCATATATCCATTCAACTTAGTTTTTCAGTGAATTTTACCTTGAACCAATATGTTAGTGCTTCATTAGTATTAGATATACAATAACCATGTGCAGTAAGAACAAAAAAAATCACCACACATAAGAACACCATGATTTTTAGGTGGAAACCCAATTTGGGAAAAAACCACCGTTGTTTTCATATTTGTCTTATTTTTATTATGATGAAATAATTCTTATAGTCTTGTACTGGTGCATTCTTATACCGACACACAGGCGCCCACTTGCAAAAGGCTACAACCTTCTCTCATTCTCCAACACCTATTAGAAGGGAGATCCAACCCACTGATCTCATTTATTGACACCCACTAGAAGGGATCTCCTACCCCCTGATTTGATTTACTAGCTACCACTAAAAGGAAGCTTCAACTCCCTTAATGAAGGCTCCAACCCTCAGCACCACCGTGGACCACATTTGATAAATTTTCACACTAGATCCACTCAATACAAAAAATCACAACTTGTAGGCCACGTTTCATCAAATTTTCAAATTGGACTCACTACCATCATTTAAGCGCAATACCAAATATCAAAATTGAACCTTGATCACTGCAACAAATCACTCAATCATTTAACCAACTGAATCAACCAATTACTGAACCAACTGAGATCCAAATCAATCAACTTATTATCAAACAACTAAAGCAGTTAGATCATAGTAATCATAATATCAATAATGAACCCAAACACTGCATCAACTCACCGAACCAACTGAAAACCCTGATCAATAAAATGTCAGAATATATATGCTACTTTAATTTATCAAATCCATGTGTATAGGTGACTTCCTTGAATCATACCTGCATACAGATCTCAAAACATTGAACCTTGAAACTCAATAACTCTCATTCTAAAACATACATTGAGTTACACCTTGAACCACTAAATTATTATGAAATAATCATAGAACCATCACAAATATTCAATCACATACATCTAACAACATCATATCTCTTCAATCAATTAATTCAACTTCAATCATCATCATTAAACCCATGTCATCAATTAATACTTCATTAAAAGACATCAGAAACACAATAAGACTGATTAGATTGATCACACATCTTATTCAACAAAACCTTAGCCTATATACGCACTTTCCACAAAACAATTTGATCTTAATCTCCTTATGCATCTTAGGCCTTATCCAATACCACAGGTCAAATCCTTAGTAATTCTGATGGTATTCTTAGACAGGATCAAATATTCGTTGCCATGCTCATTACTAAGAATCAATACCATGGTAAAGACCCTTGGTATTTAAAATACCATGGTGCAGAAACTGCACGCACCTTTTCTTCTTCATACCCACGTTTGTACACGAATTTGCTTCACAAAACCTGTGTGTACCTATCAAAACATTAAATTCATTATTCCTCTATCTCTAAACTTCTATTCCTTTGTCCAAACCCTCTGTCATATGTTGACACATCTTGTTGGCATCTTCATCAAGTAGGTTGCCATGAAAAGACAACTCATCTAGTAGCTTTCCATTAAGGACACCACATTAGTCATAATGCCAACAATCCCCCCCTTTGGACTTGATGGCAACCACATTGGTGTTTGGATCAAGAACCAAGATACTCTCCCCCTTTGACATCAAGGGAAAAGGGTTGACCAATGATGACATGGGAATTATTGATCTACAATATATACTGACCATGCTCCCCCTGAGCACATGTTGAATCCTCTGAAATATTTGAAATGAAGTACATGAATCTATGACTCAAGTGAATATGACTTTTCCTATCACCAAGGACTCAAAATTACATGAATCGCCTAATCAAAGTGGGGTTACATATTTGACTTCATTATTACATAAACCACCCAAAATGGGATTAGATTCATAATTGATTTGACCCCAATAGTTCAAACATGACTTAATACTATAATTATTACATCATAGGTATTTACATGACCTTTACATCAATATATGAAATTTATAACCAAGACCAAAGAGACCTCAAAGATTGAGGTATAAGAAACAACAACTATATGTGTAAATTCAACAACATAAGCATCAATACATTTGCAAGTAAATATAATGCCAGCAATGCAAATGCTCCTCCTGAACTACAGGAAATATCAGCAGATTATACTCAACCAATTCCAGAACCAGCAAGCAAAATTGGAGTTTCTTCATTAGAGAAAAACATACATGATTGTTTAAGTAGAAACTCACGTATATATGTGACTGTTATTCATAGGATCCATGTACATAAAGTAAAGAACTGAAATTTCACAGCTATGGTTCCCCCTGAGCCTGTAATATCTGATCTTGTTCATTATGACTATACCGAATGCACTGTTAGTAATAAAAGGATGGATATCAAAATCAACAATGAGAATCATCACCAAGACAACATATATATTTCTCCCCCTAAACTTGAAGTATTAACAAAGTGATGAAGCAGGGACCATTCCTAATTTCTGCTTGAGATATTCAAATGCATCACGTGGAAGTGGTTTTGTAAATATGTCAAAGACTTGGTCTTTTGAGGGAACATATTCTTGTTTGACCTTTTTTTCAAGCACATGTTCTCTTAGAAAAGGATATTTAATTGGAATATGCTTGGTCTTGGAGTGCATAAAAGGATTTTTAGAAATATTAATGGCACTTATATTATCACATAGAATGGAAATTAGTGGAGAACAATTTATTTGAATATCCTGCAATGTTTGCATCATCCAAAAAAATTGTGTGCAACAAGCTATAACAAAAACATATTCTACTTCTGCAGTAGATAAAGCAATTGAGCTTTTTTTTTTGCTGAAACATGATACCAAGCGTGGCCCCATATAGAATGCTCCTCCACTAGTGCGTTTTCTATCATTGGCATTTCCCGCCCAATCTGCATTTGTATAAGCATGAAGAGTAAGATCTGCATCTTTGGGATACCATAAACCAAATTATTGAGTTCCTTGTAGATATTTGAACATTTTTTTGACTACCTAAAGATGAGTTTCTTTTGGATGAGCTTGGAATCGTCCAAAAATCCCAATTGCATGCATGATATCTGGTTATGTTCATTTAAGATAAAGTAGACTTCCCATCATGGATCTGTATTCTGGTTGGTTGACTGCGGGAGAATCATCATGCGAACTAAGAATACATCCTGTCACATTTGGTGTGCATACCAGTTTGCAATCTTCTATTCCATATTTTTTTAGAATTTGCTCGAGATACTTTGTTTATGAGAGAAACATGCCATTCTTTTCTTGCATTATTTGTAAACCAAGAAAGTATATTAGTTCACCAAGTAAATACTTTTAAAATTCTTTCTGCATGATAGAAGCAAACATTTGACTCATGGATTCTTCATTGCTACCAAAGATGATGTCATCCAAATAAAAAACAACAATTAAAAGTTTACCATCATCCACCTTTATATATAGGTTTCTATCTGCATGCCCCTTAGTGAAGCCTTGTTGTTGAAGATACATGTCAAGGTGATAATACCATGCATGAGGGGCTTGTTTTAGCCCATATAATGCCTTCTTGAGTTTGCAAACAAGTTTTTCATCATTTCCTAGAATGAACCCTTCCAGTTGTTTAATATAGACTTCTTCTTCTAGGTTCCTAGTTAAAAATGCAGATTTAACATCCATTTGATAGACGTTGCTATGATGAAAGCTTGAAAAGGAAAGAAATATTCTTATGGCTTCAAGTCTAGCTATAGGTGAAAATATTTCTTCAAATTCTATTCCTTTTTGTTGAGCATAGCCTTTGCAAAAGAGCCTTTCTTTATTTCTAATTACTTCTCCATTCTCATTCAATTTATTTTTGAATGCCCACTTTGTCCCAATAACATTCTTATCATGAGGTCTAGGTACTAATTCCCATGTATGATTCTTTTCTATTTTGTCAAGTTCTTCATTCATAGCCTTAACCCAACATTCATCTTTTCTAGCTTGATTTATATTTTGTGGTTCAATTGTGGATAGTAAAGCTAGATAACTAGAAGTTCCATCAAGAGTTCTTCTAGTTTGTACTCTAGATTCCTTATCACATAGAATTTGAGATTCTGGATGACTTTTTCTAAACTTACCTTGATGGAGTCTTTTATGACGATTTTTTACTGTCACTTCCTTCTTTTGATGCGTCATTGCTTCTTTCTTCAACATTCTTTTGGCTTTTTGAAGGAGTATCTTCATGATCTGTTGGTGCTTACTTTTTGGTACCTATGGATACTTCATCAACCACAACGTCAATGCATTCAACAATATTTTGAAGTCTAACATTCATATCCTTTGCTTCTAGAGGAGTATCTAAGGAGAATTCCTTCATCAGCTCTAGCTTCAAACTTTCCGAGTTTATCATCATTATTCTTTATGTAACATTTACTTCCAAAAACTCTAAAATGCTTAACAGTTGGAGGTTTACCGAATCAAAGTTCATGAGGCATGTTATCATTGTTTACACGGATATGAGATTTGTTGAGAATAATTACCGTCGTATGTGCTTCTTCACCCTAAAAGATATGAGGTGTCCCGGACCCATCAAGCATGGCACGTCCCATTTTTTGAATAGTTTTGTTCATTCTCTCTGCTACCCCATTTTGTGGAGGAGTCTTATCTATAGAGAATTGCCTCTTGATGCCATGCTGTTCACAAAAGTTGAAAAATTCATCTAATATAAATTCACCTCCCCTGTTAGATCTGAGACATTTTATCTTTAAATCTAACTCATTCTCTACTAAAGGTCTGAATACTTTAAATTTATCAAATGCTTGATCTTTATGTTTTAATAAACCAATCCAACACATGCTAGTAAAGTCATCGATAAATAAGATGAAAAATTGTTCACCTCTAGATGATTTTTTCCTCATTGGCCCACACAAATCAGTATGAATAAGTTCAATTGGCTTACTTGTGGAACCTTCTTTGGCATTAAATTGTACCCTTCTTTTCTTACTAAATTGGCATGATTTTCATATAGTACTTTCTGATAAAGAGATGTTGGGCAAATCAGGAACTACTCCTATCTTGCTTGACTTATGGATTTGAGTAAAGATTATATGTCCCAATATTTTGTGCCACAACCATCTTTCTTCTGCTTTACTTAGGTGACATTGTTCTAGACCGCCTTCCAAGACATATACATTACCTAGAGTTATTTTTCCTTTTATTACAATTTTTCCTGCATCAATATTTCGAACCACTCAATTCTTTGATCTGAAAAGAGAAAAAATAAATTCATTCCCCTAGTCACACATCTAGATAACACTTAAAAAGTTATGCTTCAACCCATAAAAAACAAAACATTTCCATCTTTAACTTTTCTTTTAGCAAAAGAATTTATTTTCCTTTGATAGCGGCAGGTGAATTATTTCCAAGGGTTACATTCTTTTCTTTCTTTATTTCATTAAAAGACATAAACTTATCTTTATCACTTGTCATGTGTTTTGATAATCCACTGTCAATGTATCATAGGTTTTTTTGATCTCTTGCATATAAATCTAGACCACGGTTCTCAGATTCGATGGTCTTCTTCTTCCATACCTTAGATGTTGTTTCCATTTGCTCATTTCGAGGTGTTGCTCATCCTTTTCTCCTGCATTCAAATTCTTTATGCCCAAAATTATTGCAAAAAGAGAATTCAGTTTCATATTGAAGAGGAGAGAAGGCATTATAAGAGTATTTCTTCACCCCAATCTCATTCTTTTATTTATTGCTTCTCTAATCATGATAGTTTTGTAAGCAACACATTGAGCAACCTTATGAACAAAATTGTGACAAGTGAAACATTGTCCATTAAAGTAGAAGTTTTTGGGAGTATAGTACCTTCTAGTGTTGTTTTCCTTTTGATTGAACTGAGGAGAATTTACTTGGGAAGTATTTGGTCCTTTATTCTTTTGCTGTAGGCTGGAGTTTTGTTGACTGCTTCCTTTTACTGCATTAAGATAGCTTCCTGTTTCTATAGAATATTTTACAATCTTTGATGTTTCTTCATTGTGTCCAAGATTTGTCTTTATATGAGGAGAGCGTTGAACATACTCATTACTACTTCTATCTTCAAATTCCATAAGTAATTGATATTATTGATCATACTCACCTTCTTCACCATTTGAAAGACCATCACTATCTTCATGTGTATAAAAACTTCTCTTGTTATCAAACCTTCTCCTGTTTATTTTTGCAGCTTCTTTCCCTTTCTTGTGATTTTCTCTATAGGGACACTTAGCAGTGTAATGACCAAATCTACCACAAGCAAAACACTTGAAGGGAAGCTTACCTCCAAATCTTCAAGTACCCTCTTGAAGTTTCTTTACAAAGTTTTCCTCCTCTTCTTCTAATACATAACCTAATTATTCCTTTTCTTTTCCTTTTGCAATAGCTTCGAATGCAACTTCTCTGATATCTGAGGGACCCACTTTTGCCATTTCATAGGCTGTTAGGATCCCATGAATTTTTTCAACAATAATATTCTTCAAGTCCTACATTTCTTATATGGTAGAAAATTTCGAATCGAATTCGGGAGTTGGAGACCTTAATATTTTTTCAACAAGTGATGATTCTTTTATTTCTTCACCAAGATTTCTCATAGAATTTACGATCACATCTACCCTAAGAAAGAAACTTGTGATACTTTCATCATTGTGCATTCTGAGAGTTTCATATTGAATTCTAAGAGTTTGAAGTTTGGCACTTTTTACCTTGGTCTCACCTTCATAGCTTTGGATGATCTTGTCCCCTATAACCTTTGTCGTATTTAGCTACAAGACTTTGACAAATTTTGATATACCAAGCTTCCTAACAGAGCATTGAAAACCTTTGCATTGGTCTCATATATCTTCTTTTCTGCTTCATTTGTGGGAATGGAGGATGGATATTGATTGCCTCCTTCAACGATTCCCCATACATATGATACAAATCACCGTAAGTAAGCTCTTTTTCTTACCTTCTATAAAACTAGACTGGTTCTGTTGAACAATGGTGGCTTGATATATGTTGTCCCCTCTTGATGAACCTTCAAGCGATCAAGGTTCTTCTGACGGACCTGCTCTAATACCAATTGTTAGGAAAAATGTTAGGGCAGGGGGTGAATCAATATTTTAACAAAACTTGATTTAATTTTCTTATTCTTATTTCTGTACACAACTATTCTGAAGTAAACTTGCATATATATGCGACTTTAATGCAAATAACTAGCATATACCAAGTCAACTTAGTTTTTCAGTCAATTTTATCTTGAACTATTATGCTAGTAATTCATCAATATTAGATATACAGTAACCATGTGCAGTAAGAAAAAAACAAATCATCACACATAAGCAACACATATGAACACCATGATTTTTAGGTGGAAAACCCATGTGGGAAAAAACCATCACTGCTATTATCTCTGCCTTGTTTTTATTATGATGAAATAATTCTTATAGTCTTGTACTAGCACAGGCTTATACCAGCATTTAGGTGCCCCCCTATAGAAGGCTACAACATTCTCTTGTTCTCCAACACCTACTAGAAGGGAGCTCCAACCCATTGATCTCGTTTATCGCCACCCACCGGAAGGAAGCTCCTACCCCCTGATATGATTTACTAGCTACCATTGGAAGGAAGATTTGAATCCATTACTGAAGGCTCCAACCCTCAGCACCACATGGACCGTGTTTCATAAATGTTCACACTTGATCCACCTGATACAAAACATCATAAATTGTAGGCCACTTTTCATCGAATTTTCAGACTAGACTCACTACCATCATCTAATCCCAATACCAAATATCAAACTGAACCTTGATCACTGCAACAAATCATCTAATCATGGAACCAACTGAATCAACCAATCAATGAACCAAACGAGACTCAAATCAATCAATGTATTCTCAAACAACCAAATCAATTAGATCACTGTAATCATAATACTAATACTGAACCCAAACACCACATCAACTCACTAAACCAAATGAAAACACTGATCAATAAAATGTCAGAATATATACGCTACTTTACTTTAGCAAATCCGTGTTTATACGTGACTTCCTTGAAGCATACTTGCGTACAGATCTCAAAACATTTAACCCTAAAACTTAATCACTATCATTCTGAAATGAACACTAAGTTACACCATGAACCACTAAATTATTATAAAATAATCACACAACCATCATAAATATTCAATCACATACAGCTAGCAACATCATCACACTTCAATCAATCAATTCAACTTCAGTCATCACTATTAAACCCAAATCATCAAGTAATACTTCATTGGTAGACAACAAAAACACAACCTACTAATCAGACTAATCATACATCTTATTCAGCAAAACCCTAGCTTATATACACGTTTTCCACAAAACGCTTTGATTTTAATATTTTTATATAGCTTAAGCCTTATCCAATACCACAGGTCAACTCCTTAGTAATGCCAATGGTATTCTTAGATAGGATCAAATATCTATTACCGCACTCATTACTATGGGTCAATACCATGGTAAAGACCCTTGGTATTTAAAATGCCATGGTGCAGAAATTGTACACGCCTTTTCTTCTTCATACCGGCATGTGTATGTGTCTTTTCTTCATAGAACCCATGTGTACCTATCAAAACATTCCCTTCATCATTCCTTTGTCTCTAAACTGTTATTCCTTTGTCCAAACTCTATTTCATATGTAAACATGTCTTGTTGACATCTTCATCAAGTCGATTGCCATCAAAAGACAACTCATCAAGTAGGTTTCCATGAAGGAAAACACATTAGTCATAATGCCAACATTCTGCTTCAATATCCATTATGCCTTCAACACCTTCTTATTCTACTTTTTTCCTTTTTCTCCTTTGAGTTTGTCTATGTTGGATTCTTCATTTATGGATAGAAATAGGATCCCTATTCTATCATCATCATAATCATGTTTATCTTCTTTAAGAAAATAATTATCCTCTTTGGAGTGGGAATTTTTCTTTTCTAAGGATTTTCCTTTGAAGACCCTTTTTCTAGGTTCTTCATCATCATCATCACTACCTTTCATGTAACGAAACTTAACAACAAAATGTCCTATCCTACCAAAATTAAAATAGATGAAAGGTAACTTACTTTTGAATCTAAATCATTTCTTTAGTTTTTGACTAGTTGAGTCATTTATGTATCAGACTCATCACAGGAGCAGTTATCAAACTTGCATTTTCTTGAGTTCTTTGATACTTTAATTGTTTCTTCCTTATATGATGAGTTTCTCGTCCTGATTTCATATGCAGTCAGAATTTCATGAAGATTGTCCATTTTTATATTCTCCAAGTCATTTAATTCTTGTATGGAAAATAATTTGGCATCAAAATCCATAGGAAGAGACCTCAATTTTTTGAACAACTATTGTTTTTTTAATTGTTTCACCAAGTCTTTTGAAATAATTAACCACTTCCTCTACTTAAAGAAATTAAACAACAACATCTTCTTCATCATTCATTTTAAGGTTTTCAAATGTCTTCGGTAGGTATGAAGCTTTGTCTTCTTTAATTTTTCATCTCCTTCATAGTTTCTCAAAAGTTTTCCCCACATCTCTTTAGCTAATTCAACTACATAACTTTGACAAATTATGAATTTGTAAATCCATTTAAAATGGAATTCATAGTTTTTGCATTGGATTCATGTGCCTTTTTCCCATATTGATCAACTGGAGGAGAAGATGGATATGTATATCCATATATAACAAACTGTCAAACTTCAATACAAAGAGAAATAAAGAGAATTTTTATTCTTACCTTCCAAAAGGAATAATTTGTTCCATCAAACAAAGGAAAATTTATTGAACCTTCTTGACTAGCCATGGCCCCTGTAAGATCTTCTTCCAGTTGTTAATTTTTTATTGAATAATCCTACTCTAATCCCAATTGGTGGAAATATATAATAATACTAAGGGAGGGGGTGAATCAGTATCACATATATTTAAATTTTTTTCACTTTTCAGTTGTAAAAATGAAATCAAATCACATAGTCAATCAATAATACAATGCATGAACATAGAGATTAAAATTAAAAATCAAACTTGAAGAAAAACACTCGAATGATTTTCTATCAATATTCAAGTTATTACAATATTACTAGAAACCACCTATGATGACACCAAGCATCTATAAGGACTAACTTGCAAAATTGTAGTCTTCAACTGGTCAAGAATATGAGGACATCAATCCTTTGTAAATACCAACTTACAGTTTTTTGTGTTCCAAAGTATCAATATTTAGTCTGTTACCTGTTAAAAAAAATTCCCTCCTTGCAGCTTGTACCCAACACTACTCCAGAGCTAGAATTCAACTTCTGACTAGCATTTTGCCTCCAAGAAGAACATACTAGAACTTGACCTTCAATAGAATACATCTTCCACAATATAACTTAGCCTCCAACGGAACTTGTCCTCTGACAGAACTTGGCCTTCATTAGGGGAATTTTGAGGTTTAAAATGGGCCTCCTAAGAAAATTGTACAACCAAAATAAACTTTATAAGGACTAATAGGATTCAAGATGATGATGTCAACCATGGGGGATGATTCACCTTTTTTGGAGTAAAAAGATTAAAAACTAATAAAATAATAAAACTACTTTTTCAACTTGTATTTTCAACTTATCTCCCTCCAAGGAGTACCAATGTTGCATACTTTCGATGGACCTTACTACAAGAAAAATGAGAAATACATAAAAAAAAAGGTGATTGCAATCACGCTTTTCATGTATTTATCATTTTTGTGTAGAAGGGTCCATTGAAAGTATGCAACATGGGTACTCCTTGGATGAGGAATCAAATTATGTATCCAATGAGTGTTTCTGCTTGAAATTTGAGTAAACTCATAGGGAGATAAGTTGAAAGTACGAGTTGATTTTTTTTTATTCTTTCCCTCTGAAAATTGATGATGTAATGTAATCTTATTTTATTATTTCCACTATTATTTTATAATTTCTTTAGGAGGCCCATTTTAGACCTCAAAATTCCTCTAATGGGTCTCTATTAAAAAGTAGGTAGGGACCTATTATCTTCTTCTTGACTTCATAACTTGGTTCTAATCTTCTTCGTTGACAAGGTGTGAACCCTTGTTTTGCTACCCTCTTCCTTTGCTAAATACTTCTAGAACAGATCTAAAACTAGCTCTTCGCAGCTGATCCATCTCTCTTCTAGATACCACCTATTTATAGGATTTTGGGTGTCAAGGTTAGAGCCAATCTTTAGGGCCAACTTGAATAAAGTCAAGATATATCTATATATATATATATAATATATATATATATATATATATATCAAAAACCATTTCTCCTCAACCATAAGAATTTACAAGGCAAGTCAGCTATCGTCAAAAAGGTCTCAAAATATGTAATTTAACTATGTAACTTTCCATTTCATTTGGAGAGACTTTGAAATCAATAACAATCATTTTCAACATAACCGATATAACAATTGTTCTCAAAGAGAATAATTTGGAAGAGGACAAACAAATAACGTGTATATAAATCGAATTAAAAGGAACAAACTTTTCTTGGTTTATGCATGATATTCTCCCCAAAACGATGTGTACAATAAAGGATATGTAAAGAACCTTTCCATGAAAATGATAACCTATTGTAACATATAAGGATAGTGAGAGAAAGATAGGTTCATTACATTTTCAACCAAAGACTCGAGATTTGTGACAATTCATTTTAGCTAGCCAAAAATTCAATGTTTATTTAAATAGGTTTGATGGTCATATGTATTATCACAAGAGTTTGAAGTTCATATGTATTATCACAAGAGGATGCTCGAACATGGAGATTTGATCATATATTTATGGTTATCATTGAGTTGGTAAAGATGGAATTAGTGTTGCCAAGCCCTATTACCAATATATGGCTTGCAAAGGATGAATTTCAACATAGTTTTCAAAGTTATGAATGGTTTCATAAAATATGGGATTACTATTAGATCCATGTGATTTTTATTTCACTTGGTGATGGATGAATTTCAACATGTTTATTGGAGCTAGGAATCATTGGTGAAAATATGGAATTACCACTAGATTCTCATGATCTTGATTCTCATGTTGATATGTCAATGAATAGGAAAAACATATTACCATCATTTGGTTATTTGAGACTTCAACATATTTTTAGGATTAAGTGCTAACATGGATTGCCCTCGATGATGCATGGTACAAGTAATGACTTGATATAGACATAGTTGCTTAAAGAAATTTCCACTTATTTTGATACTATTCAATCCCTTGAATCATTATGTTGAATGGGAAAATTTCAAGTGATAAAAATTTGTAAATACTTATCCACAACATGACAAGGAAACATGCTTAACCCTATGAATGGGTATTTACATTTGGTCAATTTAAGAGCCAGTGATCACAATTTTTAGTGTAACTAGCTATAATCCTTATAATTTCATAAATGGATGTTGAATGGAGTTAGAGACCAAGGGTTATGCCTAGTTCATGGTGTCTAGAATAGTAGAAGGACCCACAAATTTCACTTTAGTAGATTTTAATTATTTCCTATGTATTGACTTAGGGAAACAATATTTTTCCTAAAGTTAACTTATAATTTGATCCCAACCTATTATTTTAAAGTATTCACATCATTATGAGTGCTTTGCGGGGCACATGTAAAATTATAAAGGGGAGATAAGGTAGATGGCATAGTCAGTTTGAATTGGCATCAAAAGTGTGTGTTCTCTTCAACAATTGTAGACTAGCGAGTTCAACCCTACGATTTCACTTCCACCATAGATCAACAAAGAAAAAGAGGTCGTATGACCATAAGATTTTCCATCTCGACATTTCCAGGAGCATGTCGTGAGCACCTACACAGAGGGCCTATGTGGTAGGCTATATGATATGCATGAATTTTGTATTGTACAACCGAAGGAGACCGAGAGGGTTAGCCCAAGTCCAATTTGCGCAAAGGCTTTTTGGAGAAATGTTGAGAGTTCAAGGAAATTTTCCCTTGCTATTGTAATTTTTTTCTGTAGAGGGAAATTGGTGAAGAAATTAATAGAGAACACACACTTTGCAGGTTTTCCCTAGTTGGGGTTTACTAGTTAAAGTTTTGGTGTTTATGTTGTACTGTGCTTGTGTCTTCACAATTTATTTATGATGCAAATATTCAGTTAGAATAAGTATATTTAGTAAATTCCATTAGAGAAATTTTAAGGTATAAAATGTGTCTCTTAAGGAATCTATAAAATAATAGTTGAAATAATAAACTAATATTAGATTACCTCATCAAATTTTGGAGGGAAAATTCAAAAACCACTTTTTGAACTCATATTTTCAACTTATCTCCCTATGATTTTACTCAAATTTCAAGAGGGAGCACTCTTTGGATGCAAAATTTAATTTTTCATCCACAAATTACCCATGTTGCATACTTTCGATGGACCCTACTACACGAAAATGTGAAATACATGAAAAAAAGTGATTGCAATGACATGTTTTCATTTATTTCACATTTTTTGTGTTGTAGTGTCCATCAAAAGTATGCAACATGGGATGAAAAAATAAATTTTGTATCCAATGAGTGCTCACACTCAAAATTTGAGTAAAAATGTAGGGAGATAGGTTGAAAATATGAGTTGAAAAAAAGTAGTGTTTTATTTGTTTATTATCTATTTACCTTTTTACTCCAAAAATGGTGAATCATCCCTTATGGTTGGCATCAACATATTGAATCCTATTGGTTCTTATAAAGTTTATTTTGTTTGTACATTTTTGTTTTGAGGCCCATTTTTTACCTCAAAGTTTCTCTAATGATTTTAAAGTTTAGTTTTTAGTTCCTTCATTTCAAAAAAAATATTAAATTAATAGTTGGTTATTAAAAACTAACATAGTATTAGAGAGTCTCTAATTGAAGACCAAAAACCATGTTTAATTCCTCAGGCACAGTTTAAAGACATAGAAAGGTGTAGTTTATCAATGAGTACCTGTGCTAGGGGTTTTTAAAAATCGACTTGCGCTAGGGTTTTCTTGGAGCTACTCTATGCAAGGGTTTTCTGAGTAGCATGACATATTTAAGGTTGATATCTGAGAAATGCCTCGGTGGGGCCTCAAATTGTTTCTCTTGGAGGGAGAGGATAGGTGTAGTGCTAGAGGAATAAGGATATTGGGAGTTTGTGGATAGTCCACCAGCGCAACTAGTAGACCCTTAGTAACTGGCTCAACATAATAAGAAAGAAGAAAAGGCCTGAAGAATTATCCTTGAAGGATTCAAGGATCATATCATACCTCACATGTCTAGAAATAAGGCAACTAAGCCTATGTGGAAAACCATCATAGGGTTTTATCAGGGTTCGAGTGAGGCTAGGAAGTTGGTTCTTAGAAACAAACTCAAAAACATCAATATGGAAAACTTAGAGACAAACTTAAAAACATCAGGATTGAAAATTTTGAGTATGTGGTCTCATATCTCACTAGATTCACCTAAGTGATGGATGAGCTAGCTAGAGTTGGGGAGATAGTCACAAACAGAGACCTTATCATTTTTTTATTGTTAGGTTTTCTCAAATCATGGGAAAACTTTACTGATGTAGTGAGTGGTAGAGAGAAGCTTCCACAGTGCCTATAGAGTGGTTGCATCCAGGAGGATATTCAGAAGCATACTAGATATAAATCTCATGTCAAGACATAAGAAGAGGATAAATGTTTCCTAGTTGGTAACGGGGGAAAGGCCAAGGGAAATAAAGGTGTAGGAGGGGCTGAGTGCAACTCAAGAGGCAAGAAGAAGAAGAAATATATCGGAAAGATAAAGTGCTTCTCTTGTCATTAGTTTGGACACTACACAAAATTACCAAACATGGAGAAGGGGTCTAGGAAGGACCAAGTGGTAGCATCAATAGAGGTGGAGGAATTCTCTTCTCACTTTGAGAGGGATTTCTCACTCATAGCTTGCATGACAAGCTCAATGGTTAGAAATGTGTGGTATATTGATAGTGGAGCATCATGTCATATGACCAGGAACAAGGAGTATTTCAGTGAGTTGACCGAAAAAGACATGCAACTTCACATAGAACTAGGAGATGATGGTAGGTACCAAGCCAAGGGTGTGAGTACTATTAAGTTGGGGAGGGAGTCTAGAAACCCTCTCTACCTCAAAGATGTCCTCTACATCCTAGATTTGAAGAAAAATATTGTTTCAATATCAACACTAGAAAACAAGGGTTACAAGGTTATCCACAGCAGAGGAAAGGCCTTTAACAAGACTTCCAACTCCAAAGTAGCCAAGAATATTGGAGTTATGGTGAAGAACCTCTACAAGCTTCAATTTGAGAGACTCATAGCCTTGAGTAGAAAAGTTTCCAGTGAGAAGAGTTGCCTTAGGGAGATATGGCATAGGCGTATGGGTCACTTACACCATAGAATACTAAAAATTCTCAAGGACAATACCACATTGCAGTGTAGACCAACATGACCAGGGTTTCAAACTTGGCAAGTATTCCAAGACATTATTCCCCAACAGAGACAAGGCCAAGAGCATCTTGGAGCTAGTTCATTTAGATATTTGTGGACCATTTTCCTCTTCTTCTATTATGGGATATAGATATTATGTCACCTTCATTTTTGACCACTCGAGAAATACTTGAATATTCTTCATGAAGAAGAAATATGAAGTCTTCTCAAAGTTCACGGCCTTGGTGGAGAACTAGAATGGTAGGAAAATCAAGGTGTTCAGTTCAAACAATGGTGTGGAGTACATATCCAATGCCATCAAGGATTTGTGTGCTAAAGAGGGCATAAGGAGACAACTAACCACACCTTATAAACCTAAGAAAAATGGGGTGGTTGAGAAGACGAATTGGAGACTTGTTGGAGCGGTTAAGGCCATGTTGCATGACCAAGGGCTGCCAATGTTTCTTTGGGTAGAGGAAGGCAACAATGTAGTCTTTTTACAAAATGAGAGCCCATAGAATGTGCTAGGAAGATTTACACCAAAGGAGGATTTCACAAAAAGAAGAGAGATGTATCTCACTTACGAATCTTTGGCAGCGTTGTTTACTTCCATGTGCCCTCTGATAACAAGAAGAAACTAGAGCCTATAACAAAGAAGGGCATTTTCATAGGATACAATGAGACATTTAAGGCATATAGGGTGTATGTTCCAATACTCAGGAAGACAATAATTAGGTGTGACACGATATTTTAGGAGGAAACGGCTCTTATGAAGTCCTTGGAGCATGAGCAGGGTGTAACACAGGAGAAGGAGGAGCATGCTCCTAAGCTGGAGGCCCATTCAACCCCTCAGACTTCATCATAGACAATAGTTAAGCAGGTCGAGAAACACACATAAGAGGAGAAAAAACATGAGGAGATAGCAGAGTGAGTGGCTCTAACTAATCCAGTGACTCCCAGCACAGGAAGATGGGGAGTCAAGTGGGAAAATCAATTGATCAAGGAGGCCGAGGAGAGAGTTGGAGCCCCCAACTCCATATTCAAATAGAGTAAATAGACATAAAGATACACGAGGTACATGGCACTAATGATTGATATGATAGACTCAGATATTTCTTGTTACAAGGAGGCAACCTCTCAGAAAGTATAGTGAAATACCATGGTGGAGGAGTATTCCTCCATCATGATGAAGGATGCCTAGGAGATAACGCCAAGACTAGTTGGAAAATCAATTGTTGGATCACGTTGGGTCTATAATATCAATCACACAATTGATGGGAGTGTGGAGAAGTGTAGGTCTATATTTGTCGCCAAAGTGTCATCTCAAGTCAAAGGGATAGACTACAATGATACATTTGCACTTGTTTCTCGGTACTCGTCCATTAGGAACATAATAGCGATTACAACACAGTTGGGGTGGAAGATCCACCAAATGGAAATGAAGATTACCTTCCTTAACAGAGTTATTTAGGAAGAGATATATTTTGAGCAACCTTAGGGTTTTGAGACTTTCAACAGAGACAAGCATGTTTGAAGGACGAAGAGAGCTCTTTATGGGCTCAAGCAGGCACTAATTACATGGTATGCTCAAATAGACAACTACCTTCTAAGATTAGGTGTCACTAAGTGTTGAAAAATGTGCAACAAGAAATGTTAAATTTAGAATGTGCTAAAAATAGACCTGCTAAAAATAGCAGTTTGGCCAGTGAGGTCATTGGCCACATTGGGTGAGAGGTGAAACTGCTAAAAATCGAAAGTTCTAAAAAATAGAATTTCTGGGTCCCTTCCTATTTTTAACAATCCCTGGTCTAACTATCGGAAGTAAAAACGAATTTGGTCTTACCAACAGTTTAAAATATTAATTAATTAATCTCCATTAGTTAATTAGTTATGGAAAATTAAACTTGAAGTCTTTGTGAGATCATGCAATTATTTTCTCTCTTGATTTAGGAATTTATCCCTTGATTAAAGGAGATAAGGTTCAGTTCTATATTGAGAGGATCAGTTGACTTAATTCTACTTAGTCAAGTCCAGTTAGATTATTTAAAAAGTTGTTAAATTTTCTATATTCAGTTTGTTAATGCTTGCATGCATGTGACAACTGATAACTGAGTATTTTCTCATGGATAATTGATGCATGTCAGTTTAGACAAAGACTCAATGAGATCAGATGAGGGACAATGTACTATCAGATGCTAGGATATTTCTAGTAAGTATTCCTTGCATGAGGAAGAAATCTATTTTCTTCTATGACTACGTAGGTGGACTTGAGGTTACAACAGGTATGATTAGGCCAATTTTCAGCCTATATAATGAGGCCTAGGTAGTCCATGATTTTCATCTTCTGATTGAAGATCATCAGGATCTTCTGATTACAGAGAGAGTAGGATAGCTATTGAGCTGATTCTCTTTATATGTTGTTGAGGATCTACACTTGATTGATAATACATGGTTGGGGTTTTATGCTGGTGCTTTGCCCTGGATATATATTGTGTTATGTGTGATTATTTCTCTTGATCAGTTATGCATGTTTCTACTTGATGTTGCTCATGAATTCAATTATGCTTCCGCTTAATGTTTTGTAGAAGTAGAACAAGTATTATGCGTTAGGACATTGCATATATCGGTTTGTTCTACAGGTGAAATTTCTACATGGCATTAGAGCACAGGTGATCAAGCAATAACAGTATACTAGCAGGAGAAATTTGAAGTTTATTATTCGGGATATAGATCACAAGTTCTTATCGCATCTATTTAATCGATGGCGTACTATGGTTTGAGGCTTGAGTATGCCCTTGATGGCAGCTCAAACTATCTAGCTTGGAAGGATCGCATGGAGGCAGTTTTGGAAGATAATGGCCTTAAGGATTTCATTGATCAAGAAGTTCCTAAGCCTACTGACAAGACTGAGCAGGTGGAATAGAGGAAGTGTGTGGCTAAAGCTATGAGAATTCTCTTGGAGGGAGTGTGAGATCACATTGTCTCGAGCCTCCATGGGAAGGAGACTCCACATGCAATGTGGAAAACATTGAAATATTTATATCAGAATAGCAATGATCAAAGGAAGCTGGCACTGAAGGACAAACTTCGAAAGATCAAGTGTGAAAGGGATGAGACGATCTCTATGTATCTGACCAAGCTCATCACATGCAGGGATGAGCTTGCAAGTGTAGGGGTCGTGAC
>APFE031255330.1:262033-287819 GCA_000404065.3 Pinus taeda | reverse complement strand
GAGCACCAGAGATAGTTCTTCATCTATGCATGATGAGGAGAACTGTGCCTTAGCGAGTAAGGCAAAGAAGGGGAAGGAGAAGGTTTCTCTTTCCAAATCCAATTCTTCCAATGATGGGAAGAAGGTTGACAAATCGAAAGTGCGATGCTTTCATTGTCATGAGGTGGGCCATTATGCTGCAAATTGTCCATGAAGGAAATCCAAGAAGGGATCTGGGGAAGGATTTGAAGGTGAGGCACTTGCTTCACAGTTTGAGTTGGATTTCACACTCTTCGAATGCATGGTTTCATCCATGGTGGGAAGTGGTTGGTTTCTTGACAGTGGAGCTTCTTTCCACATGACCGGCGACAAGAGTTTGTTCAGTACTTTGGAGGAGAAAGATCTCCAGATACTCATAGTGATGGGTAATGATGAGAAGTACAGTGTCTCAGGTGTAGGCACAATTATTTTTCAGAGGGAGCATGGAGCTCACCTTACCTTGACTAATGTCAAGTATGTACCAGGATTGAAGAGAAACTTGGTGTCGATCGCAATGCTGGAAGACAGAGGATATGATGTAGTCCTCAGTAAGGGAAAGGTTTTCCTTAGACACATCATCACTAGACAGGTGAATTAGATTGGTTCACGGGTCAAGAACCTATATGCTCTTGAGGTTCAAGATGCATGCAAAGCCTTGAGCAGCAAGGAAACTGATGGAGACTTGGTGGTTGAGAGGGAGGGTATATTACCTCTCAACATGCAGAGCTAGAAGAAGTCTCAGACGATTATGGAGGAGCCACGATTTGTGCAGCAATTTCAGGAGGTTGTGGAGCAACCACAACAGGGGAAGCTAAGTGGAGATCGAGTAGAGACATCTACTCATGTCGAGACCTCCAGTAGGGGGGAACTTCGAGCCAAGTGGGCTGAGGGATCACATGCAACCATACCTCCAGGTAGGAGATGGGGTGATGTGGATTAATCGTCCCAAGGAGGAGGGGCAGGATCCTTGAGGTACCTAACCTCTTGGATGAGACCTTGCTACAAGAGCCCCGATGTGGAGTAGCAAGAACTGACTGATTGGGTAGAGATAGATGCGGATGGAGCGGCAGAGAGAGTGACAGTGTAGGGAATCGCAGGACAATGCATAGATAGCAAGCTGTAGCAATGCGAGAGGCACAAGTGTTTTGCACAGTGCTAGGTGGCACAAAGAGGTGTGCAATGGTGCAAGATGCATGGAGATGTTGCAGTAGCGCAAATGTCAGAGAGGGAGCACTTGTCAGCAGTAGGTAGAGCTTCAGCATCAGAGTATGTTCCTAGCCCAACAGAGTGGTCAGTTGGGTGATTTTTGTTCCAAGTGTTGTATGAGCAAGTGGCCGAGTAGATGTGTTGATGCAGAACATCCAAAGTTTACAGGATTGGGTTCAAGAGAAAGCCTTTCTTGTTGAGAGGAGTGTTGAAAATGTGCAACAAGAAATGTTAAATTTAGAATGTGCTAAAAATAGCATGTATAAAAATAGCAGTTTGGCCAATGAGGTCATTGGCCACATTGGGTGAGAGGTGAAACTGCTAAAAATAGAAAGTTCTAAAAATAGCATTTCTGGGTCCCTTCCTATTTTTAGCAGTCCCTGGTCTAACTATAGGAAGTAAAAACGAATTTGGTCTTACAAGCAATTTAAAATATTAATTAATTAATCTCCATGAGTTAATTAGTTATGGAAAATTAAACTTGAAGTCTTTGTGAGCTCATGCAATTATTTTCTCTCTTCATTTAGGAATTTATCCCTTGATTAAAGGAGATAAGGTTCAGTTCTATATTGAGAGGATCAGTTGACTTAATTCTACTTACTCAAGTCCAGTTATATTATTTAACAAGTTGTTAAATTTTCTATATTCAATTTGTTAATGCTTGCATGCATGTGACAACTGATAACTGAGTATTTTCTCATGGATAACTGATGCATGTCAGTTCAGACAGAGACCCAGTTGAGATTAGATGAGGGACAATGTACTATTAGATGCTAGGGTATTTCTAGTAAGTATTCCTTGCATGAGGAAGAAATATATTTTCTTCTATGACTATGTAGGTGGACTTGAGGTGACAGCATGTATGATTAGGCCAATTTTCAGCCTATATAATGAGGCCTAGGTAGTCCATGATTTTCATCTTTTGATTGAAGATCATCAGGATCTTCTGATTACAAAGAGAGCAGGATAGCTATTGAGTTGTTTCTTTTTTTATGTTGTTGAGGATCTACACTTGATTGATAATACATGGTTGGGGTTTTATGTTGGTGCTTCCCCCTGGATATATATTGTGTTATGTGTGATTATTTCTCTTGATCAATTATGCATGTTTCTACTTGATGTTGCTCATGAATTCGATTATGCTTCCGCTTAATGTTTTGTAGAAGTAGAACAAGTATTATGATTTAGGACATTGCATATATCGGTTTGTTCTACAGGTGAAATTTCTACACTAAGAGTGAGGCAGACCCCAACCTATACTACATTGTGGTTGGAGATCTTCTTCTCATTTTAGTGTTGTAAGTGATGACTTGACATTGACAAGAGTAGATAGCTTGATCCAAGATTGCAAGAAGGATCTTGCAAGGGAGTTTGAGTTGAAGAACTTAGGGTTGATGCACTACTTCCTTGGGTTGGAAGTGTGGCAGAGTGATGAGGAGATTTTCTTGGGATAGGGAAAGTACACACATGAGATTCTCAAGAGGTTCCACATGTAGGATTACAGGCCCAAGACCATGCCTTTGGTCACAAACTAGAGGAAGGTGGATGCTACCAGAGCTGAGCAAGTTGATGCCACACTTTATAGGCAACTTATAAGGCCGTTAATGTATTTGGTGGACACATTGCTTGACATTTTCTTCGCAGTTAACCAGTTGAGTCAGTTAATGGTCGAAGCAAATAGAATGAATTGAGTTACTGCCAATCACATGTTGAAGTATCTCATAGGAAAAATAGATTATGGGTTATTGTACATGAAGTTTGATGGTGTGTTGGCGGAAAATTTAAAGAAGTGAAGACCGAGGTTTCGACCTGAGTTTTCCAACAAAGGAAGTCATTGTAGTCTATCTTTTCATCGACATTTTCACTCCCTTTATGAAAAATGAGTGTCTCACTCGAGGCGACTTAGGACCAAGGAAGAAATAAGGGATCCAGATCAATGACAAAATACTAATATTGTTGTTATATTATTTGCGTAGCTAATAATCTTACTAACTTACGCAACTATATCACTACCGAAACAACCATTTATGAAAGTAAAGACAAATATTCATAGGGGCCATGCAGAGATTGAATCACTTAACACAATATATCCCCATGACTCCTTTTATTATTAACATAGCCCAACCAATACATCAAGAACCCATACAGACTTGTGCAATCTCTTGTATTACATCACATTACACCAGAATTACAATTCATATACATGATCCAAAGTATTTCACAGACTACAAACTTCTACGTGCAATCAACAATAGTGATGGAAACAATGTTGATCAAAAGATCTATCTATTGATGCCCGATTTATCCCTCTACATCTTCTTTTATAGGCTCGCTCACTTGATCTGGTCCTCACATAGGTTCCTTGATCTTGCCTTTGATCTGGTCCACGGTGAAAAAATCCTAGTACCTTTGTCCCTTTCCTTCTTGATTCTTTCAAAATTAATTTAGCCTTCCTGGTTTCACAGGTGCATTTTCATGCTTTTTTCGCTGCTCGATTCCCAACATTTAATTCTCTGTTGCATTCAGTTTTTCTGGTGATCTTCTTTTGATGGATTTATCCATTCTTCCTTCACCACTGTTATGAGAGGTTTTTTTCCAAATACCTCCAAAAAACGAAGGACCCAATAGGCCCCAATCATAATCTATTGACTCGCCCTTGAGTCAATTTTTCGTTGATG
The DNA here is from genome assembly GCA_000404065.3 of Pinus taeda. Lineage (NCBI taxonomy): Eukaryota > Viridiplantae > Streptophyta > Pinopsida > Pinales > Pinaceae > Pinus > Pinus taeda. The sequence goes on along the minus strand of APFE031255330.1, from coordinate 283,917 downwards.
CATCTGGTCCTTGATTTGTCTATGCTTCACCACTTGCATTTGTTTCTCCTTCAAATGAAGGACCCAACTCTGGGATTGATTGTAATACATAATTTTTAAAATGTGTGTAGACAAAAACAATAATATTCCGTATTTCTAAAATAGTGGAGACTTTGCCCAAAAAATGTTATGTAGTCTTAGCATTAAGCTCTACGAGCTAGGACTGGATGACCTCCTAAAGTTGGCCATTGACATTCAAATTGAGATCCTTCAGGGTGACAAAATGTTTTTGCACGATTGGACAAAGGTATTAGAGTACGTGCTTGGTGTCCTGGGAGGCATCCTCTATCTAGTTGATTTGAGCATCTAATCATCTTCTTGTGCCAACAACCCCTTTTGTTTTTCAAAGTTTGAAGTGTTCATAGCTTGAGCAAAGAGTTGCTTAAAATTTTCTCGAAGCAGATACATGGGCTGATACTTTCCAGTAAGAACACCACTCTAGTCCGAGACTTGAATAAAAATACATTGAGAGTTATTCATGAAGTGTTGAAGGGTCTCTTTCACTGATGATGTCGTCAACATTCTCTTGAGAAATCTACTCACGATATTGGGTAGACAATCTGGGAGTGTCTGGGAAATTTTACTAACAATATCCTGCAATTCTTTATTCGTTGCAAGCAATTTCAAGAATTTCACTTCGCAAAAATCACAATGTTTGACAGGGGAATAGGTGAAAATGCCTTATGGCTGCTCATCAATAAATCTTGCAAGGGCAGGCCACATGGATTGAAATTTAGAACTCATATCCAAAATTCATTTATCTAAGTGGGCTTTGTCCTCCTGCAACTGATCATGCTCACTTGTAACCATGGCAGGTTGTTTTTGATGTTGTTCACAAGTGGCAGAGAGGTGTCTGCACCATGATTCCTCATGAACCAGGCAGTCTTCTAGTTGGGTAGTGGAGGCCCAAATGAACTAAAATAATTGAGGACTAGATCATGTGTGAATATTGTCAGCCGAGAGGGTATTCGATAATGGAAACCTAGCATGTAAGGGTTATCCACTAGAAACTGATTTTTCTTACTTACCTTGTGGAGAAGACTCTTGATCCCAGTCATGATCCTTATGTATATCTTGGTGTATTTTTGTAATAGCTGACACCAAAAAAAGAGGAAATATATCTTACAATTGTGCAACAAGAGAAAGGATCTACCACTAGTTTTTGGGGTCACTAACAAAGGTAGCAACCTGCTTAACAAAAATGATGGAACTAGGTGGTGACTGATGTTGGAATAGATGACTCTGCAACAGGTAGTGGTGGAGGTGGAGGATGGGTCACGAACAGAGGTGGAACAACAGGATTGACCAAGATCGATTCAATTTCCATCTTGGTGGTCTCATCAAGGACAATATCAGAATCAAGTCAGTCAAAGATGGTTTTTTCATAAGTCTTAGGCGAGGAATTGGGGGTAGCATGCGATGAAGAGGGTTGTTCTTCCGTAACAAGAATGGTGAAATGAGTAGTAGTAGGAATGCACTCGTCCATGACATCAATCAATATGGACGTAGATGGTTTGGGATTTTAATGGGGTTTTCAAGGGGAAAGCAGTGTGGGGTTGGTGAACAAAGGAAGAGTGGAAGAGATAGTTGGTGGCACAATAGATACAGGTGCAATAGAATGAATAATAGTGGCCTTATAAAATAAATAACCTACCTCCGACAAAGTCATGTGCACAAAATAAATACGCTCCCTCACCTTCTTCATCAATGGTTGTAGGTCTTCATCAGTATTAGCGAAGTGCTTCCGGGATGATGATGGAGCATCGTCAGAAAAGTCCTTAGGGTGCATGTCATCAAATGAGTATATATTTCAAGCCATGAAAGTACTTCATTTTGGAAGGCATTTAGATTGAGATAAAACAACAACTTATGCATAAAAAAGGTTGCATGATTGACAGTTCGAGGCCAAACATAGGAATCACTATGGTTGATTCCAAACCATATCTGATGAGCATAATGGTCGAACAGTGGAAGAGGAACTCTAGAAACATTACAAGTGATGGTGGACATTTTTTTGTATCATTGATCAAAGGCATGCTTATTAAATTCTCTATTCATTGCATCTTCATTGTTTTGCCAAGGGGCATAGGCACATGAAAGAAACTCATCATTAGTGGCATGTGCTAGATCTCTTCCTTCAGGCGGGAACCATTTCATCATGGAGAGAGGAATAACCAAATATCTGAAAATAAAATATGTCACCCTTACCTGAACATATTCACAAGCTTCAAATAGCTCATTAAGTAGGTAACTAGACCAATTAAGTGGTTCCCCTTTGATGCAGGCCTCTGCGATAGAGATGGCATCGAGTGAGAATTCCCCACTTGTATAATGACAAATTAGCTTGAAGGAAATGATATAACATGCGATATTGATTGGTTGATTATTAATCATTTCAATGATTGTTCCTTGACCCCTTCATTGAGTGCCATATTTTTTATAAAGATTATTAGTATCAGATTTATTGCTCTGTTTCGAAACACGTTGGAATGTCGTAGAAACATCAGAGCCATAATGAAAATAATCCAGTGAGATTTTAAATATCATGGACATGGATTGGATATTCCTGATCCAACCACAATGAATCTCCCTAAAGTTGATTGATCAAAAAATTAATGCAGCACATAACTTCTCTTGTGGTACCAAAAACAAGTAATTCACGCAAGATTAACAATGATGACTACTTCAATGTGCGGAAGTCGAGTTTGATTTTGAGAGAATATTGGGTTTTGAGTCTCACATTGGGTTCCATGAATACAGCTGTGTGGAGTGTAAGGAAGCTAACATGGTCGAACAAGTCATTATTGACTAGGGAATCTTACCATACTTCCTCGGTAGATCATCAGAGGTATGAATACGAGAATCTATAGGAAAGAGAGAAACAATAGTTTTAGACAAGAGACCCATGGTAGCATAATGACGATTGTAAACTAAGTGAATACAGGTGTGACAACAAGGTGGATACATAAAGGAAGACAACACAAAATCTAGGATGAAATACTCAAGAAACTCATGAGTCGAATGACATGCAAATGGAAAATAGCAAGGGTTATATAGAAATGTGCGACAAAAGTTTGAAATGATTGGACCATTACCCAATGAATTCTCTATGGACCATAAATTCCCCACAATTATGACAAAAGTCACTCAACTTTACCAGAAGACTTAAATGATTGACTAACAAAATAAAGAATTAACTAAAAATCTTATGCAAAGATGATAAAATTTGATTTCTACTAATTGCGACAAAACTAGACTTAATGACTGAAAAGACAAGAATTAATGATGAATGAAGTGACATATTGAACACGACGAGACCTCCCTGACCACAATTACATGGGGTTGGTCACAACTAAAAGGTTTTATTGACGTGACTGACAGGAGATACAAATTCTGACTAAAACTGGCACAACTGACAAACGAAACAGACTGTCACTAAGATTGACACAACTATCCTAACATAAAAACCTAACTAATAATCTATTTCCAAAGAGCATACCAAAAAGTAAGTTCATGAAGAAAAGTAGGGATTTAGGCATGTGTCATTCACCCAATTAGGTAAAAGGATACCATCTAACTGAGCAAGTTTGACAACTCCCAAATCTCGAATCTCCACAATATAAACTGGGCCAAGACAATGCATTTGTAGCTTACCAATATGCTTAAAATATTTGTTGTCATAAAGTAACACACGATCTCCAATGGAAAATGACTTCCTCTTGATGTGTCTATCATGCCAATCCTTCTGCCTTTCTTTTTAAACAGTTTGATGAAAATATGCAAGGAACTAATGTTCATCCAGTGGTCACAACTCCTGCAATCTCTCTGGGATAGACTCGTCTTCTGACATCTTGGTAGCATGAGAAATAAAGAGATTAGGGATTGTAAATTCTGTTGGAACCACTTCTTCTCTACCATAAACCAATTGAAATGGTGTATATTTTATGGAATCACTTAGTTGTAGTGCAATAAGCCCATAACATTGTTCAAATTATTTCATCCCAGTCACCCTATTTGACGAACAGATTTTGGTAAGTCTCTTCTCCAACATTTTATTAAAAGCCCAACAATTCCATTTACTTGCGGGTGATAAGGGATTCTCTTGTGATGTTGGATCATAAAATTATGTAGTAGCATCTTAATCGTCTCATTAATGAATTGAGAACCTTGATCACTAGTAAGGCTTCTAGGACAACCAAACATGGTGATTATATTATCAAAGATGAATCGTGTAGTTGTATCAACGGTGAAATATTTAACATGAGGCACTTTTGCATAACATGTTAGATAGTGTGTTGCAGTAGTGATATACTTGACATGTGAATGATGAGCAGGTAGATTGATCGGTTCAAAAAAATCAACCACCCATTTTTCAAATGATTCAAGTGCCCTAATCAGATGCAGAGGTAGTTCATCCTATCACGACGGTCGACCAACCCACTGGAAAGTATCACACTGCTTTGCATATTCCTTCTCATCCTTGAATAAGGTTGGCCACCAGAGGCCAACTTGTAAGACTTTCCAAGCAATAGATTTTCCTCCAACATGGCCTCCTAAAACTTCTGCATGGAATTCCCATAGAACATCATCCCTTTCATGATCCAATACACACCTTCGAAAAATGTGGTCGAGCCCCATTTTATATAGTTGTCCCGGAATCAATTGATATTTGACAACAAGAACAACCATATGTCGCTTTTGAGTGGGTGTATAATCATTAGGACGCTTACATGTTGCGAGAAATAATGTAGTATCCTCCAAGTGATCTGGATCTGCTTCACTTCTAAATAAGTGTGCATCAAGAAACTGATCATCAATTGAGCCTCCCAATTCTATTGATTACAGGAAATATAAATGATCTAGACCACATTCGATTGTCCCAGGTTGACAATGACTTCAAAGGTAAATTCCTGAAATAACATAAGCCAACATAATATTCTCTCTTCTAGTACATGTTTATTAACTAAGTACTTTAGAGCCAAATGATCTGTGAAAAACTTAAATGGAACCCCCAATAAGTAGTGACAGAACTTCTGGAATGAGTACACCATAGCAAGAGCTTCCCTTTCCATGGTTTTGTAATTATTCTCTACAGTAGAAAGTTTTCTATTGGAGAATTAAATGGGATGGTCCAAGTTATCCTCTCCTGGTTGCATCAAAATAGCACCCAATGCAATCCCAAATGCATCTATATGAACATGGAATTATTTATTCCAATCAAGATAAACCAAAATGGGTTCACTTGTGAGTTTCTCTTTGAGCGTGTCAAATGCATAATCACATTCATCAGACGAAACAAGCCGTTCAAATTTCTTTAAAAGCTCATCTAGCGGTGTAGTGATTAAAACATAATTCCATATGAATAGTATCTGGTGTGTCCTAGATTCAATCACAATTACTTCATAGTAGTTAGTGGTGGCATATTCAATATTATTGTAACTTTGGCAGGCTCCACACATACCCCTTCTCGGAACACTATGTGACCCAACCAAGTTCCAAAAGGGACAACAAAAATGCATTTAATCAAACCTAAAGAGATTTGAAGCTGCTTGCATCTATCAAACATGACTCTAAGAAAACTAGAATGTTTCTTCAGTAGACTACATATTGTCTAGTCATCCATGTAAACCTCAAGAAACTTATGAATATAATCTCGGAAGGCAGCTATCACGATCCTTGAAAATATAGCAAGAGCGTTCTTCAATGCTTGCACCAAAATTGAGGTATCATAGGTCACGTAGGAGAAAGATCATTTAATTTATTAGTCAAGTTGGCAATTTGATTATGATATCCCATGATAGCATGATCAATAGAAGAAGTTCCCAATTTATAATCCTGAGGGTATCCTGCCATTGCTTCAATCTGCATCGCCTATTCCAAAGCATCATGTAGCATGTCAATCTTTTGTTGCAATAGAGGAATCCTAGTCATTGATAATAAAGCCTTAATGAATCAACCTCTCTGATGATGGGGATCAATGGGCTAGGATAGTTTAGTAATAACATATTTAAATCTATGCATATACTTCCAAGTAGATTCTCCCTTCCTTTGTCTGATATCCAACAGTTCCGCCAAGCCTTGCTGATTAGACTAAGGAAAATTAAACTCTTGAAGAAATTATTGTTTAACTATGTCCATGGTGGCATTAGGATTTGCATCAATCCACTTAATAAACCATATGAGCGCCCAATCTCTTAAAGTAGTTCGTATCTCAACAAGCTTGGTGGCATTAGGAGTCTGTCTAGCCCTACAAACAGACTCACACAGATACCAGTGTTGTTCAACATCTTCACCACCATTAGAGAAATTTTGAGGTCTAATATGGGCCTCCTAAGGAATATTATAAAATAATAGTGGAAATAATGAAATAAGATTGGATTACCTCCTTAAATTTTGGAGGGAAAAAAAATAAATTATTTTTTCAATCGTATTTTCAACTTATCTCCCCACAATTTTACTCAAATTTCAAGCAGGATCACTTGTTGGATGCATAATTTAATTACTCATCCAAGGAGTTCCCATGTTGCATACTTTTGATGGACCCTGATACATGAGAAATGATAAATACATGAAAAAACGTGATTGCAATCACGCTTGTTCATGTATTTCTCATTTTTTTATGTAGCAGGGTTCATCGAAAGTATGCAACATGGGTACTCCTTGGATGAGGAAGTAAATTCCACATCCGACGAGTGATCCCACTCAAAATTTGAGTAAATTAATGGAGAGATAAGTTGAAAATACAAGTTGAAAATTAATTTTTTATTTTTTTATTTTTTTACGTTTTTACCTTTTTACTAAAAAAATGGTGAATCATCCCCCATGGTTGAAATCATCATCTTGAATCCTATTGGTTCTTATAAAGTTGATTTTGGTTGTACATCTTTGTTTTGAGGTCCATTTTTTACCTCAAAATTTCTCTGATGCTCATCCTGAAAACTCTGGATAAAAGGGAAGCGATCCAACCATATTTACAACCCTAATTGTTTGTCGAGGCTAAACTATTATAAATCCCTTAGAACCTGATTGAGAATAAAAAATTGAACTTGACTAAACACCACTAATAGAACTACTTCCTCCATTAGAACTATTTACACTATTCTTGGTGTAATGCCCCCTAATATAATAATAATAAAATAAATATATATTAATATAAGTAAGATAAATAAGAAAGAAAAATAATAATATTAATAAATAATAAATAATAATAAAAAATATAATAATAGTAAACAAATAAAATAGTAAATAAAAATTAGAGTTCTAATAAAAATATATATAAAAGCAAACTATAAAAATATTAAAAATACGTAAAGTTAACAAAAATAAAAATAAAAAAATAAGAAAAAGTTAAATTAAGAGAAATATTGAATTAAGTAAAACTTAAAACAAAGAAATAAAAGTTGCATGCTGACACATGGATTGTATGCACGCGGATCTCCTTCCAATTCCCTTCATTTTTTGAACAATTGGTTCTATTTAATGAACAAAGAGGGAATGAGATGACCACTCTTTTGAGGAAGAGTGTTGAGAGGCAAAGAAAATTTTAGTAGCAGTATGTTGATTGAGGGCTCGGGCGTGGCCAGTTATAGAAAGATTATGTGTAGTTGAGCCTACGACTGGGTGGAGAGTTACCTCCAAAACTTTGTTGCGGTTAGTGGGATCCAAATAACATTATACTCCGAAATCACAAGTAAGGAATATCATCGCTACAAGTAAGTTGTCTCTGTTTATGTTTTTTTCGAAATTCTATGCTAATTAATTGAATGGTTGTGTATTGATTGTAAATCACATAATTGATCTAATTAGTTGTAATTTAAATTGTGGGTTATTACATGTGGTATCAGAACTAGAATGCAACTCTTGGGACTTATGAGTCCCCATGTTTCATTACAACCCTTGAGACCTATAAACCCTCATACAATGATATACAACCAATATTATCATACATAATTGTGCATATTAAACATATTTAAATGATTATAATGGTGAATATTAAACATATTTAAATTATTAGTGTTGACCTATAAATCTTATAAATAGAGCATATAAATTATATAGTATCATTAAACATCAATATAGATGAATTACTTCATTTGTATGGCATACAAAAATAAAAATTACTTTAAAAAATTGGTTATGAAATAAAACGTTAAGTTTAAAATGGGATCTTTTATATTAACTCTCTTTCAAAAGAATATTTATCTCATATGTAAATTTTATATTATATATTTTGTGATCTCCTTCCTTTATACTGTAAGTCATCTCCTCATTCTATATAAAAAGTCAAAAGTCGATGCCATCCACCCCATCAATTAAGTCGTTCACATGGGGCAACGAAATAGGAATGTCAGTGAAGTCTTCCCTTTCAACATTTTATTTTTAGGGCTAAGAGCACCCGTACAATCCACATTCCCTTTAGTTTTATTGGGAATTAAGAAAAAATAGTAGAGTTATTTTTCTTAACCTAATGGCTAAAATATTTTGGACTTCGAACATCATTCCTTAAGGCTTCTTTAAGGGAATAACTCTAGATAAAAAAATCATTAGCTTAAAAAAAATCTTCAAGTAGTTTATACCGATTTAAAAAATATATATATATACTGTGATGGGGCTTTTGGGAATTGTTTGATATTTTATCAAAATATCATATGCATGTTTTCTTAGAAGCATTTGAATGATTCTATTTTGTTAGTGAATGATTCTATTTGTTAGTTTTTTAATGTATAAAACGAATTATGAAGAAGAAGGATATTAAGGTGGAGGAATTGTCTCCACAGTGAAAAGTAGTTGGAATTCGGGTAAAAAAATTCAAAAATTATTGCAGTAGCAGTGTTTGAATCATATTTTTTATGGTGGAAATGGATTCAACACCATCAAAAACCTCTGTGACACCAAAAATCTTGAAGTTTGACAGTTGTAACTTGGATTTACAAAAATCTCTGACATATTTTATCAAAATCCTGCTATAATTTCTATAAGTTTTAGGGCAAAAAAACAATGCGTGGAGACTACTGCATTTGTGAATAATAATACCTCCCAAAATTTTTGCAGAATTCCAGATATTAACACAAACCAATTTCATTTTCTCAAATTTTGCATTCCAGTTGATACAAAGTTGCATTCATAAGGTGTACCAGTGAAATAATTGTGAATTTTCTCTGTTGTTTCTCTATTTACATTGAATATGTTTTTCATCAAGTATTTCATTGATTACATCATAAAAATTTAGTCATAAAATTTGTTGATCTTACATAGCTTTCTCTTTTCCCCGTCTTTGATGTGTTTTTCCTTGTGACTCGAGTTCAAAAGAATTAATGACTTCCTGACAAAATCCCACTTATTTATTTATTTTCACTCAATGTTTCCTTTAAATTTAGCTTTGTAGATATCAAATTTGATATTCGCCCATAGTTATTACCCAAATATCTCATGGCATTCCCATTTTTTCATATGAATGGAAACAATATCTACAATATTCCTTAATGTTCATGAATTTATAATCAGAGGGAAATCTAGCTTCCTCCTTGTTAAGAAAACCATGAAACCTTATAATCATCAAACATGGCCATTAATTTCCATGCAGTAATAGCATGCCAGATGAAGACATGATACTTGCAGACACAATCATGGAATCTTTGTGAAATTAATCATTCTTCTAAAGGAATTCGAGCCACTTTCAAGACTGCTTATGACTATATATTTGTTAGGCATGAATTTTTTTTCAGGAGAAAAAAAAGCATAATGTATTATATTGAGTCAATATAAAAGGCAAATGTACATATAGATGTAGACCATACCCTGTCCATATTCACAAGATCATATGTTAGATGAATTGCAGGGAAAAAAAAAACAGATAGCTAGTGCATATAGGCAAATATAACATAGGAATATATATGAAAAATGTGCACCATATATGTTATGCACATGTCCAGATAAACAGATTAAAGGAGGATGATGATCACAGATAGTCCGATAAGATCAAAAATCAGCGGAGCCATATATCATAGTCCAGGAGGCCATGATGTGGTCCAGGATGGACGAAACAGGAGCAGCTAAGTCATTGAAGATTCTAGAGTTCCGCCATTTCCAAGTAGACCAGAGAAGAATAAGGATGAGAAAGCGCCGAGTCCCTCTTTGCAGACTCCACCAGATGAATGCTGCATGGGAAGAGTCAAAAACAGTAAGTGGGAAAACAAAAGTATTTGCCAATACATACCAGACGCGTTGGATAGATGGGCATTGGAAAAACATGTGCATATTTGTTTCTTCATCTGCTTCACACAATGCGCATCTGCTAGGTCCATACCAACATCGTTTCCTTAGGTTGTCCCATGTGAGGTTCTTGTTGTGGAATACCAGCCACGCAAAGTGAATGTATTTGAGAGGACATCCTGCCTTCCAGAAAACCATCGGAAAAGGTATATGAGCATTTGAAATCCTGGGGAAGATCATATCTAGATATGTGTCACGTACAATTACAGGCTTCCATGCATTGCATACAGTCCATGTGAGTTGGTCCTCATTTCCATATCGATGAAAGCCACATCTGTATAGAGTGTCCGTGATAGATTTCCAGATGCCATCCAACATATCCGGCAAGAAAAGAGTTGTTTCGTCCTTCCAAATTGGGGAAGAGCCTTGCCAATCTTCAATGAGTTTGTTCCAAGTGAAAATGTCGCGACGATGAAGATATGCTGAAAGGTCCTCGGGGATGAATATCTCACCATGACCACATAATATGGGGTCAATGCCAATGAGAACACGACATCCAGTGTATAACCTCCATCTCGATCAGGAAATGAAAAAAGATTCAATCTTCCGAAAGCTGAGCCATATAGCAGATCCCTGACGTGGCTCGATAGCCCCAGTTCTGTACCAGAATTCTAATTGCCTGTCTTTCATGTATTTCTGTTTGATAATGGTGCTCCATGGGCCATCACCAAATATGCCTCTCCATAAAGTGTGGCATAAGAGTGCGCGGCCAAATTGACGCAAATCCTTTAATCCCCATCCGCCAAATTATTTTGGTATGGAGATAGCATCCATTTTGACAAGATGGAATTTTCTATGCGCAGACAAACCTCCCCATATGAAATTTGCCGTGATCTTGTTTAATCGTTGAATGGTGAATGAGGGAAGGTAGAAAAAATGTGCCCAGTATACAGATAGCTGAGACAAGACCGCTGAAGATAATATCACTCTGCCAGCCAGTGATAGGGTTTTGTATTCCCATGACGAGATTTTTTTATAGTATCTCTCGATCAACCATTCCCAGTCTTTAGCAGAATATTTGTTTGCTTTGAGATGAAATCCCAAATATGTAATACCATTTGGGAGCGGGCATGTGACAACGCCAAACATAGCTGCAATTCAATTAATCAGATCCAGATTAGTCCCATTGTGGTAAATAGAGGATTTGACTTGTTGATGATTAGTCCCGTGGCTTTTTGGAAATTTATAAGAATGTCGAATAGGCAGTTCCAAGATACCTGACATAACATAGCACATAGGAGAACATCATCCACGAATAAGTTGTGTGATATAGAAATATACCTGCTGTCTTGATGGGCCGACAACGATGCTCGTCCACTGCCTTGTTAATGTGCAAACTGAGAGTGTTCATGGCTAATATAAATATAATTGGAGCAAGTGGGCATCCCTGGCGGAGGCCTCTTTCAGCAAGAAAATATGGGGATGGAATGCCATTGATATTAATGGCATGATTAACGTTTTCAATACATTCCATAATCCAATTAATCATCTCAAGTCGCAAGCCAATTTTCGCCAAAAGACATCTGATATATCCCCAGTCTATACAATCATAGGCTTTTTGTAGATCTATCTTTAGAATAGCCGCATCAATGTCCTTTGAGAACATGGTGTACATGCATTCCTGTGTGTTGGCCACAGCGTCTAGAATGTTACGTCCCTTCAGAAATGAATGCTGATCTTTTGATAGGTGGGTAGCCAAGGTGCCCTTTATACGTTTAGCAATGATTTTAGATATAATCTTGAAAGATATGTTGCATAAGGAGATCGGTCTGAAATCATGAAATGTATCCGCATCCCTCTTTTTTGGGATGAGTGCAATCAGAGTGGATGAAATGTGTTGATGTATGAGCGTCATGCGTGAGTCCTCTATCATCTTAATGAGATCATGCTTGATACAAACTGCCAAATTCGATTTGCTAGATCTAAATTGATAGACACAAAAGATCTGAACTACCAAATTCCAACTGTCTTCACAAAGACATGTCTATTTTGGAGCTAGAAGAGTCCATGGGCCAAAAAAAATCAAAATCAGCTCACAATTACTCAAGATCAGATTTCTCAAATGTTATCAAGAAAGTAATGATTTGCTTAAACTCATGCAGTTCACCAGATTAGAACAATTGCATTGAATCAAGCAAGTAAGAAACACTGCAACCAAATTAAAGATAATTAACAAACTAGGAAACTTGCCTTGAATGATTGTGTATGCAAAGTTTCCAGATGTTAAAGGCAGAGACCATCTCTTACATGACATACAATTTGGGTGAATCATACATACAACATGTTTATGTTGTCATTACAGTAGTTGTTGTATTTGGACTCTCCACATATAACACTCCTTACTTTAGTTAAAACAATACACAATAAGAAAAGTAAGTGTTAATAAGTACTTTTGAATGCCTTGTTGTTGCTATTAAACTATGGGTGAATAATATATGATAAAAAAAAAAAAAATTGATACCAGAATAATTTATGCCATTGGCATTCATAATAGTCATCCACCACTAGTGCCTTTGACGAGGCAAAATGTGTTATTACTAAGTGGGGACTTTGTAACTTGATTTTTGAAGGAGGTAGTAAGAATAATATATTTTAATATTGGTATAACAAGTATCATATAATCATTTAAGAAACCATAAAATATTATTATTATTTTTAGGTGTTTAATTAGAATTATAAATATGTTTAATGTTATATAAAATTTTAAAATATAAGATAAAATCTTAAAATAATAAAGATAAATTACTTAATTTATATCATTTCATTATAATGAAAATGAAGTTTTAAAATATCAGTTGTATTAATAGAAAAAAAGTAATTTCATTATAATGAAAATGAAGTTTTAAAATATTGGTTGTATTAATAGAAAATATTATATGAATGGGAATATTTATAAATTTGAATATTCTTTTTAATAAAATATGAAAAAGATTTTTTTAAAGATTTTTATGTTAAATATATTTGTATATATATTATATGTGTGGAAACTTAAGTATAAAAATTGTATAAATATATATATTAATATATAGTAAAATATTTAAAAGTGTATTATTGATATAATTAAAGTTTTAATATATTTATTGATTTGTATAATAGTATATATAGTTGTTGAGTTTGAACACATTTTTATAAGAGTTTCTAGTGCTATTTAGTTTTGGGAAAAACAAATAGTAAACATATTATTAAACATATTTTAAAACATAATAGTAAACATATTTTGAGGACAAATAGTAAACATAGTGTAAAGATGGTCTAAATAAACAAAAATAATTTTATGGGGATAATGATTTATTTGGTTAGAATATGATTTGGAGTCTTTGCTAAATGATTTCTAATAATGATTTTTCTAATGAATATTCTTTTGATCTCTTAGCATCAAGGATGATTAACCATAAAGAAGGGATAATGGTAAGTGAATATATATGATATCATATGAATTTTGAAACCTTTGAATCATGTCTTATTGTTTAAATTTTATTGATACATCTAACACTATGATTTCAGTTATGGTTTTAGTTAATTGTTATGTCAACATGGGATTGTTAAGTATAATGTTGGGATGAGGTTTCATGATATGATGGTATGAGGATAACGATGCACATGTGGTTCTTATTTATTTAGTTGTTATGAATCATGATGTTGCACACTCATGATGGATATGATCTGCATAAGGATTATGATGTTATGATATGAGGTTATATTGACATGTGGTTAGTTTATTATGTGATGTCATGATATGTCTTTGATACTGACATGTTAATGTCATAACTTATGAGAATATTTTATGATGTGAAGCATGTGGTAGTCACATGCAGATTTTATGACATGCAAAAGTATGTAGTGCTTTACTATTCAGAATGTGGTGATTAACAATGATGTTATGTTATCATGATGACATGCAAGAGTTAGCATGTGGATTATTTTCTATGTTGTTATGATTATAACTAATGCATTGGTTGCATGTTGAGATGTGGTGATTGACAAGAACTCCACAAATGAGTCGAGATGACCGGGTTATTTGATGATCTCATGGGAGCCCATACATATGAGGGAGAATATGTAACACCATATGGGTTGGAAACATACACAATCAACACTACATATGCCAGTGGTTCCTTTGATTTGTATAACTCTTGATCGATAGCTCCTGAGGGGCTATGGGAACATCTTGAGGAGGTTGAGTGTTTGATATTGGATTGGGATCTCGAAGTCTAGTGGGCGTGTAAAGACTTCGATGCCTGGGGTTGTGCACCTTAGTGAGTGTTGAGGGAGTGGGCCAGCCTTTCGAGATGCCTGGAGTACTACTGCTTAGAGTACTGAGTTGGGTGTGTGCCTTGGGGGAGATGAGGTCTAAGCATTGGTGCAAGCTTTGGCACCAGCCTTAGGCTATGGTACAGACTGATGTGGTTTTATGCTCGGTTCCAAAAGTTGGGAAAAAGGAGATAGATTCATTGGGATTGCCCTAGAGATGTGAAAACTTTTAATGTCTGCTGGTTACACTAGTTCAACAGAGGGTGTAGGGAAAACGTGAAGTAATAAATAACTAAATAAAATAAAATGTTAAACAACTTAACTTAACTTTGGGACGAAGTTCCTTAAAAATGGGAAGTATGTAATGACCCATAATAATAAATAAAAATAATAATAATAAACAAATAAAATAATAGTAATATATAAGTAAATAATGTTGGAAATATTTTGGGGGGGGGGGGGTGAATCAGTATTCCTTTTCAATTGTTGCTTTTACCAGTTAAATCATTTATATTTAGAACACAAAATGAGCAATAGGAATAAATGATTTTATTAATATAATATTTACAATAAATCAGATACAATATATATAAGGCTCCAACATGTTTCCAAGCACCAACTTGGACTTTTTGTGAGACCCCAACCTCCAAGGCACCAACCTTGTCTTGTCAAGGCACCAACCTTGGATTTATGAGCACCAACTCCAAGGACACCAATCCTTCCAATTCTGAGGCACTAACCCCAAGGGCTCCAACTCTCTGCTATATATTGTCTAGATATGTTTGGTAGTAATTCTCTTCTCCCAAAATCTTCTTCACTGAATTCTGTCAATCTACAACTTCACTGTAGTCTCCATGCTACATCATCAATGAAAACCTGTCTTCATATGAAGGAGTCTTAACTCTTCATATTTCCCACACAAAGTCTACAAAGTTACCTCATGATGATTTCAAATAGCCATCATGATCTCCAATAATGTCTCCAAGATCTGTTGATACTTATCAACAAGATATCTCTACTAGGCCTCAATGTCTTTTCAAAACAACTATGTTTCGACCCTCTGTTCTTACTGCCACAGTAACTGCTTTAGGAGTGAGACTTCAGGAGTAAATGCTTCAAGAATGACTTCTTTAGAGGAGTAATTGTCGTAGTTTCATATTGTGCATTCAATTAAAAAAACAACCATGCCCTGTTCATACTCAGATAATCTTCTTAGATCCACAGAGCGTCCTTTTGAATTGTTATTTGAAATCACTATTCCACACAGGTCTGAGCATTTCAATAAATAACCCAGTCAACTAACTGTTCGACCTTCAACTTCCTTCTTCTTCCATTGGACCTTTCGGCTTCCTCCTTTGCTCACTCGACCTTCGGCTTCCACTTTCGTTTGCTCGACCTTTGCCTTCCTTTTTCTTCCGCTGGACCTTTCGGCTTCCTTCTTCGCTCGCTCGACCTTTGGCTTCCTTTTTCGCTCGCTTGACATTTGACTTCTCGATCTTCGGCTTCCTTTGTCTCTTTGAGTTCACCAATACTCAAAAGACATGTTCATTTGGAAGAAAGGTTGAATTACAATAGATGTTGCATATTAAAATTATATCAGAGAGGCCCTTTTTTTAAATTCATACAATAGACTCATTATTTACGGAGGATTTCATAGGAGAGACTGCACCCAATGAGGTCCCACATCCACGTCATCAATCGCAATCACAACTTTCAAAGGTCCCGCAATCACAACTCTTAGCATCATCGATGTAACATGGCTGATATTCATATTACCGATGAAATAGACATGATATAATAGTAAACAGTTGTCAATAGATCCGTCAGGTCCATAGCTCCATCGCAATCAGCGGTCTGTTGGGTCCACAAGTCTTATCGCAATCGCAATTTACCATCGTTACATTTCTTCAAGACTTGCGATATGTGACGGATGCGATATTTCTTTAGGACGCATTATAATGTTGAAGCGGGTCCGCATACATATCGCAATCGGCGGATTTCAATGTGGCAAGGCTTTAAAGAGGCTTGCGATGTGGTGGATGCGATATTACCTTAGGTCTGTTACCACACACTGATCGAGTCTGCATATTATATCACAATTGGGGATTTCAGTGTAACAGGGCTTCAATACTTGCGACACAACGAACGCGTACTGTATAGGGTTGTTACCATAACATGTTTCGAGTCCACAGTACATATCACATCGGGAGTTTTGGGTAAAGGCACATAATAGATCCGTCGATGAATATTGCTGATATTGATTTCTCCGATGCGTTGTGAACTTTTAAAGGGTTTACACGGTTTGTTCCTTCCTTCGATATTTCTCCTTAATTCCTTCGATATGGCTCTTACTCTTGGGTTCTCGCTCCTATGACTTATCTTCACTCTTCCTCTCTTCTGATAGCTCTTCTTTCAATGATATGTTCCTCTTTTTGGCTCTTTCCTCACTGTGTGTTCCTCTGTGCTCCTTCTGATGAATTCTTCCTATCGTTCTTCTTGGACATATATTACATACGATACTCCAATATGGCTCCTCCAATATTTTCTTCTTTACTCCTTTGATATCGTTGTTGCTCTTTGTTCTTCCGATAGCACTTACCCTTGGGCATATGCGATAACCTGCTTCTATTGCTCTGTAACCTGCTTCTTTGATGGCTTCCGATGAACTCTTCCTCTCACTTTTTGGCTTCATGATGGCTTCTTCTCTTTACTCCTTCTCTTTCTCTTCTGATGGCTTCTAATATCTTTCCTCCTCAATTTCATTGTTTCTATTATGTCTGTATTCAATCCTTGGATCCTCCATGAGCAGTATCATGATCAATGAGCATCAATGGGCAACCTCACATGTCACAAGAATTTGTCATCACAAACACTGCTATATTGACATCAATGACAACCTAGATTAACAATCTCCCCCTTTGTCATTGATGGTAATATTCTCCTTCTCCCCCTTTGACATCAATGGCAAAGGAGTGCACAAGGAATCCCCCCGTTGAATTGCTCCCCCTGTCAAACTGCTTTTGTTCTTTATGAATAGTATATTTTTATGGGTATGTTACTCCACCTGTCGTGGTGCTCTTCTTTTTACTCAAGATAGAAGGATTGTTGCCTCATCATAAACTAGCACATTATCCCCTCTTCATGTCTCAGAACTTATTCATAATGCTTTCAACAATGCTTAAATATGCTCCACTTCAATGCTTCAAAAACATGTTGGAAATAATACTGACGAGGGGGGGGGGGGGGGGGGGGGGGGGGGGGGTGGAATCAGTATTATCAAATCAGATACCTTTTCTTTTTCACACTCAGATTCATATACGCGACTTCAGTTAAGGGTATACGCGTATATGCGCGACTATATTAAATGCAACAAGCGTATATGCAACAATCTTATGATTCAGTTAGCTTATTTTCAGTAAATGCATCAAAACATTATTAACCACATTAACAGTAGTAAAACAGTACAGATCATCACACATAAGAAGCACACATGAACACCATGATATAAGGTGGAAACCCAATGTGGGTGAAAACCACCTGCTGCAATTCGTCTCTTTCTTCCTTTAATAAGAAACTTCTTTTACAATGTACTGGTGTAGTCCTTTACCAACACGCAGGCTACAACCTGCAAAGGGCTACAACCCTCTCTCGTTTTCCAGCTACTTCTGGAAGGGAGCTACAACCCCCTTAGTTCTTGTACTAGCGGATATACTAGTATGTAGGTGCTGACCTACAGAAGGCTGCAACTTTCTTTTCTTCAGGGACCATGTTTCATCAATTTTCAGACTGGATCCATAAGTACAAAACAATCACTGCTGCAATACAATCATCAACTTGTATCATAAATCTCTAAATCACCCAATACTGAATCACTGAAACCCTGTCATCAAAAACACAGAACGCAAACCAGAGCCCAGAACTCCGCAACAACCAGTAGAATCAACAACAAACTGAAATACCAAATCTCATAATGCATACGCTACTTTACTATACCAGAACCGCATGTATACGCTTTTTCACCTCATACAACCCGCGTACAGATCTAAAGATAATTACTTGTGCCTTCGTTGTTATACCAACCCAATCCAAGCAGCACAAACCGATAACCAGCAATACTAGATCTTCGCCCTTCGTCAGATGTTCATTCCTTGCACTCCTCTTTGCCTGATGATCTTCTCCTTATATAGGTTAGGCTTCTCTCAATACCATGGTCCAAAACCATGTAGAAACAATACCATGGACCCAATACCTGGGGTCGTCATTTGGACCAAATACTATGGACCAAATACCACAGACCAAAACCATGATTTCCAACATGTACGTGCCTTTACTCTTATTAACCCGCATGTATACGCGTACGCTCCTTCTTCTTCGCTAACCCGCGTATATACGCTCTTTCTTCACGATCAACCTGCATATATCTCTCTATTTACCTGCTGCACTATGATCTATCCTCTGAGTGAGTTGCCATCACCTGTATCATTCCTCTGAGTGAGTTGCCATCAAGGACAACACCTGAATCATTATGCCAACAATCTCCCCCTTTGGACTTGATGGCAACCACCACACCAAGTCACTCTCCCCCTTTGACATCAAGGGCAAAGGGCAGACCAAGATATTCTCTTCCTTGGTATACCTTCTACAGTCCATACTCCCCCTGAGTACTTGTTGAAATCTCTGAATGAGCTCCCCCTTTGTATATGCCAAGATGTATCAATCCATCCACACTCCCCCTGAGCAAATGAAAGATTTAGGACTTGCACTTCACTCAAAATCATGACTATCATTCATCATATATGATCTACACCATAAGCATCAGCATCTAAACCTGCAATACCATTCCTTCGATCAACCAACAGGATGTATCATTTAACTACATAAGCATCATCACCAACTTCTAAACACATGCCAACAATGCATTGTTTGAAGTATATGCTCCCCCTGAGCCAGTGCCAACCATCTCTTATCATGACCGAACCTTTCCCTGAGTCTGTTCTGCTGCCCTTTCTCCTGATCTCCATATACGTGACTCTGCAGCCTGTAGCTCACGTATATACGCGACTTATCTTCATTATATCAGCGTATGCAAGATGGAATACTGAATTTCTTCACTTTCAGTATCCCCTGTGTCTGTTATGTCAGCTAACTGAGTTATGTCACACTTTTCTGTCTCTAATTCTATCTTCTGAAACTGTGACGATGTATGGTCTTCTTGTTTTGAACTTTGATATTTGCTCTTGCATTCCCTTGCTTTATGTCCAATTTTGCTGCATGAATAACATCTTACATATTTCATGTTCCTTCTATTGCAATCAACTGCTTTGTGTCCATATGCATTGCAGGCAAATAAATATCCTCTGAAGTACCTGGGATGTGATGATCTTTTGTGATGATCTTGAACCATTCTACTTCTACATCTGGCTGCAACATGTCCAAGATT
The DNA here is from genome assembly GCA_000404065.3 of Pinus taeda. Taxonomy (NCBI): domain Eukaryota; kingdom Viridiplantae; phylum Streptophyta; class Pinopsida; order Pinales; family Pinaceae; genus Pinus; species Pinus taeda. Next base: position 263,915 of record APFE031255330.1, on the reverse strand, counting down.
ATGACATACATAACATTCAACATTATTCAATGGAGGAGTAAAAATATTGTTCCTTGATTGTTGATGGGGATGACCTCTCAACTCTTTGTTGATCATTTTAGATTTCTCTTTGGAGTTCCTTGCCTCACCTTGTGAACTAGATTCACCTTCAACAGATTCATGAAAGCCAAGACCAGTCTTGATACTAGGGGATCTTTGAATACCAAGAATGTCATCCACAATTTTAGTACTATCTTGAAATCGCAATAATTTATCTTTCTCTTCTAATTTACCTTTTAAGATATTTACCTCAACCTAATGTTGTTCTTCCTTTTTTAGATACTGTTTCCTTAGGTCTTCTTCAACTTTTCTTCCTTCTTCCACTTGTTGCTTCAATTTGATCACTTCATGTTCAAGAGCTTCTATGTTCTGCTCCTTTGATTTTTCGAGATCTTCTTTTAGAGGGAAGATCTTTGATTCAAGGCCCTGAATTGTTTTGCTCTGATATTTTACTATATCCTGCAATTTCTCCCTTACCCTGGTTACTATCTCCAATTGTTCATTTAATTTGGTAACTTCTTCAGTTTTTGCATTCTTCTTATCATATGCCATGAGACTTCTAATGTCTTCACTGCCATTGAATGAGTCATTACTTTTAACATGGGTATAATAGCTTCTATTACCTTCTTCCGACATCTTTCCTTTGTTATGAGGGCATCTAGCAGCATAGTGACTAACTCTACCACATGAAAAGCATTTGAAAGGTAGCTTACCTTTGAAACGTCCAGTTCCCCATTCAAGATTCTTGACAAAATTTACCTCCTCTTCTTCGTCTGACATGTATCCTAATGCTTCGAATGCAGCTTCTGATGGTCCCTCTTTTCGCATCTCAAAAGCAGTTAAGGTTCCGTGAAGCTGTGACATGGTGATTTTCTGTAGATTCTCCTTTTCTTCTATGGCAGACACTTTGGAATCAAATTTAGCAGATAGGGATCTCAAAACCTTTTCAACTAAGACAACTTCCTTAAATTCTTCACCCAAATCTCTCGTACAATTTACAATCTCATCCATTCGCAAGAAGTAATTAGCTATGCTTTCATTACTATGCATCTTAAGATTTTCATACCGGATTCTAAGAGTTTGAAGCTTTGCTCTTTTTACCTGTTCATCTCCTTCGTAGCTTAGAATGATTTTGTCCCATATTTCCTTAGCTGATTTGTAATGCATGATCTTCATAAATTTTGATTGTGTCAAACTTCCCAATAAGACAGTAACAGCTTTGGCATTGAGCTCATATTTCTTTTTCACGGCTGCATCTGTAGGAACTGTTGATGGGAAATTGTATCCACTTTCTACGATTCCCCAAACTTCTGCTCCAAGTGATTGTAGATATGTTGTGGTTCTTATCTTCCAGTGGGTAAAGTTGCTCCCGTCAAAGACTGGTGGCCTGATATGTGCTTCTTTTTCTGGATTAGCCATTCCGATGGATCTTTTCCTTCAAGCGATCAAGCTTCTTCAAAAGGACCTGCTCTGATACCAATTGTTGGAAATAATATTGAGAGGGGGGGGGTGAATCAGTATTATCAAATCATATACCTTTTCTTTTTCACACTCAGATTCATATGTGCAACTTCAGTTAAGGGTATACGCGTATATACGCGACTGTATTAAATGCAACAAGCGTATATGTAGCAATCTTATGATTCAGTTAGCTTATTTTCAGTAAATGCATCAGAACATTATTAACCACATTAACAGTAGTAGTAAAACAATACAGATCATCACACATAATAAGCACACATGAACACCATGATATAAGGTGGAAACCCAATGTGGGTGAAAACCACCTGCTGCAATTCGTCTCTTTCTTCCTTTAATAAGAAACTTCTTTTACAATGTACTG
>APFE031255330.1:187850-262013 GCA_000404065.3 Pinus taeda | reverse complement strand
TCTCTAAATCACCCAATACTGAATCACTGAAACCCTGTCATCAAAAACACAGAACGCAAACCAGAGCCCAGAACTCTGTAACAACCAGTAGAATCAACAACAACCTGAAATACCAAATCTCATAATGCATACGCTACTTTACTATACCAAAACTGTGTGTATACGTTTTTTCACCTCATACAACCCGCGTACAGATCTAAAGATAATTACTTGTGCCTTCGCTGTTATATCAACCCAATCCAAGCAGCACAAACCGATAACCAGCAATACTAGATCTTCGCCCTTCGTCAGATGTTCATTCCTTGCACTCCTCTTTGCCTAATGATCTTCTCCTTATATAGGTTAGGCTTCTCTCAATACCATGGTCCAAAACCATGTAGAAATAATACCATGAACCTAATACTTGGGGGCGTCACTTTGGACCAAATACTATGGACCAAATACCATGGACCAAAACCATGATTTCCAACATGTACGCGCCTTTATTCTTATTAACCCACGTGTATACGCGTACGCTCCTTCTGCTTCGCTAACCCGTGTATATACGCTCTTTCTTCACGGTCAACCTGCGTATATCTCTCTATTTACCTGTTGCACTATGATCTGTCCTCTGAGTGAGTTGCCATCACTTGTATCATTCCTCTGAGTGAGTTGCCATCAAGGACAACACCTGAATCATTATGCCAACAAAACATACTCCAAATAGTCATACACCAAATGTCCAAGTCCAATTTTTATGCTTATACACCATATTCTATTGTCTCCATAGTCTAAATCAAGAGAAAATGCCACTGAAATTGTCATTCTCACTATCTTTCTTCAAATCAGGATTCCTTTGTATTTCTGTGCTTCTTCTTAAGTTATTGAGCTATATTCGACTGCACAACATTCTCCTTTCTATAATCCTTTTTATGAGCCATATTTTCCTTGTGTTCTTGTAAAAGTCTCTGCAAGTTATCTCCATTAACAGATTTTGATATCCCAACTATGACTGTCTTTTAAATTCTTTCTACTGATTGGCATCTTTTTGCAATGATTCAATTTTGTTAGATGCTACCAACTACTCTTGCTTCAAGCTTCATTCCCAGATGTATCTGTTTTTTTGAAGGTTGCCTCTATTTTTGTCCATCATTTACTTGTTCTCACATTAAATCCTTGAGTTGAGACAAACTTCTGTAATAACAACAACATAGTTATTTGCCTAATTTCTCTAGTATTAGATTACCTTCTATGCTGCTCCAATTTCTACTTAGTGATCAAGTGGAAAACATCTTCAACAACAGTCTAAAGAATAGTTAAGAGATCATGTTCTTCAATGGAGTGCTCCTGAGAAATGATCTTTATCAAAGAATGATTGTTAATATAGCTCAACAAGGATTTCATAAGGACCCTTTCACGAATAGCTTCTGCAATAATGATCAAGAATCACAGGCTCCGCCTAACTGTATGCATGATTTTCCTTTTGGCAGAGTCTCCCCATCAAATTCTTAGATTGTCAAAGATCAGGTCAACAACATGTGTTGTTGGCTGGAGAGTTCGAGGGACTTTCAAATTGTATTTTCTTCCTTCTCCATACTTGTGTAACTTTCTTATCTAGCATAGTTCTAGCTTGAGAAGGTGCCAAAATCAAGTTACAATTACGTGCCTTATGACCAATGTTATGACACTTGAAGCATTCTATGTTGTTCATGAATAAGAATTCATGACTTCTTCTTGCAAAATTGTTCCTTGGAGATTGTTGGGGACCATAATATCTATCTTTATGATATGCCCTACAATCTTTTGACATGTGTCCAAAGTTTGTACAAGAATAGCAATAACCAAGAAATAAACTTTGGTACCCAGGGAATGGAGATTTCCTTGATGTACTTCTAAAGTCTTTCTGCCTTGACATCCTTTGATGATAACCATTGCTTCTCGCATCCTTGACATCATCTACATTTCTTCTTGGAGCAGGATTTCTTCCATTGTTGCCTTGACTCTTCTCCTTGCCTTTGTTGGAACTAGGAGCATCAACATTTCTTTCTAGCTTCCTCACATCCTTTTTGTTTGAAACATTATCATTCTTGTTTGAGGATTCGCCTTCATAGCCAAGACCTGATTTATCAAATGGGAATCTTTGATGGCTAAGCATGTCATCCAAGGCTTGAGAACTCCTCAAGATATTTTCCATCCCTTCAACCTTTTTCTTGAGGGAGACAATCTCTTCTTCCAATCTTTCACAATCATTATTCTTCTTAGCAATTTGTTTCTCAGTTTCTTCCTTGATACGAGTAGTTTCATTTGCTTCTATTTTAAGGGAGATGATATCTGACTTCATTTTGAATATTTCTTCATTTTCCTTTGCTAGACTGCTCTCCATTTCTTCCTTGATTCTTGTAGCTTTACATGTTTTTGCCTTGAGAAGGTTGAGGTCGGATTTAGTTTGAAGATTTCTCCATCCTTTGCTTTTAGTTAACATATCATGGTGTTTCTCTCATTTTCTGGTTCATCAACCTGTCCTTCTATGATTGCCAATGCTTCCATTATCTTCTGAGCTCCTTGTGCTAACTTTCTTGCTTCTTGTAGTTGAGATTTGAGAGAGGAGACCTCTACCTTCTATTGACCAATCTCTTCTTCAAGTTTGTTCAAGCTCTTGTGCCTTTTTTCAAGTTGACTTGACAAGGTATCTTCCTGTTTCTTTGCTTTATCCAATTGATTTGTCATGGATATGACTTCTTCATGATGCTTTCTTTTGCTTTGATGAAATTCCTTCTTAAGCTTGGCAAGCTCTTCATGCCTTTCTTGTACTTGAAGATTGACAAGGTCAACTTTCTTCCTTGTTTGGTCTTGGTCACCAGCTAGCGCTTTCTTATTAAGTTCCTTGTTTTCCTTTTTAAAATTGATAATCTCTTCCATGGTAGCCATAAGTTTAGCGAGGAGATCTTCTACAAAATATTTTTCATTCTCTTCATCTTCTAGGTCTCATTTAGCCTTGATGTCATCATTCTCATTTTCAGCTTCTATGATGGGTTCTAGATTTCCTTCTTGGTTTCCATCATCTTCTTGACCGGTGGTCACGATCAATGCTCCTTTTGAGTGAAGGTCATGAAGTTTGTCCCATATACCCTTTGTTGACGAACATTTTCCTAAATTGTTTTTTATAGAATCTAGTAGCCCATTCAAGATTTCCTTCATTGCTTTTTCATTGTACTCCTTGGATTCTCTATTCATCATGTTATCAATAATTACTGATTCCCAAACTTCAATCCCTTGAGTCTTTAAGAAATTCCTCATTTTTGCCTCCCATATATCAAAGTTTCCATTGAACCATGGAGCCTCCACAAATTGATTGACTTCTATTTCAGTGGTAGAGGGAGACATATCTTTAGGAGGATTGGAGACTTTCTTCCTTGGCTTCGTCATTCATGTTCTAATGATCAACCTTCAAGATGTTAGGCTTTGAATGAAGGTACTGTCTCTGATACCAATTGTTGGAAATATTGAGAGCTGGGGGGGGGGGTGGGGTGAATTGGTATCCCTTTTCAATTGTTATTTTTACCAGTTAAATAATTTATATTTAGAACACAAAATGAACAATAGGAATAAATGTTTTAATTAATATAATATTTACAATAAATCAGATACAATATATATAAGGCTCCAACATGTTGCCAAGCACCAACTTTTTTGTGAGGCTCCAACCTCTAGGGCACCAACCCTGTCTTGTCAAGGTACCAACCTTGGATTTAGGAGCACCAACTCCAAGGACACCAATCCTTTCAATTTTGAGGCACCAACCCCAAGGGCTCCAACCCTCTGTTATACATTTTCTGAATATGTTTGGTAGTAATTATCTGCTCCCAAAATCTTCTTCACTGAATTGTGTCAATCTACAACTTCATTGTAGTCTCGATGCCACATCATCAATGACAACCTATCTTCATATGAAAGAGTCTTCAAAAATCTTATATTCCCCACACAGGGTTTGCAAAGTTACCTCATGATGATTTCAAATAGCCATCATGATCTCCAATAATGTCTCCAAGATCTGTTGATACTTATCAACAAGATATCTACGTTAGGCCTCAATGTCTTTTAAAAACAACTCTGTTTCAACCCTCTATTCTTACTATCACAGTAACTGCTTCAGGAGTAACTGCTTCAAGAATGCCTTTTTCAGAGGAGTGACTGTCATAGTTTCATATTATGTGTTCAATTAAAAAAACAACCCTACCCTGTTCATACTCATATAATCTTCTTAGATCCGCAGAGCATCCTTTTGAATTGTTATCTGAAATCACTATTCCACACAAGTTCGAGCATTTAAATAAATAATCCAGTCAACTGACTATTCGACCTTCGACTTCCTTCTTTTTCCACTAGACCTTTCGGCTTCCTCCTTTGCTCACTCAACCTTCGGCTTCCACTTTTGTTCGCTCAACCTTTGGCTTCCTTTTTCTTCCATTGGACCTTCCGACGTCCTTCTTTGCTCGCTCGACCTTTGCCTTTCTTTTTCACTCACTCGACCTTCGACTTCCCGATCTTCGGCTTCCTCTGTCTCTTCAAGTTCACCAATACTCAAAAAACATTCATTTGGAAGAGAGGTCGAATTACAATAGATTTTGCATATTAAAATTATATTAAAGAGGCCCTTTTTTCATATTCATATAATAGACTCATTATTTATGGAGGATTTCATAGGAGAGACCATACCCAATGAGGTCCCACGTCCACGTCATCAATCGCAATTATAGCTTTCGGAGGTCCCGCAATTGCAACTCTTAGCATCACCAATGTAACATGGCCAATATTCATATTGTTGATGAAATCGATACAATATAATATTAAACAGTCATCAATAGATCTGTTGGGTCCATAACTCCATCGTAATCGACGGTGTTTCGGGTCCACAAGTCTTATTGCAATCACAATTTACCATCGTTACATTTCTTCAAGACTTGTGATATGCGATGGATGCGATACATATCGCAATTGGCGGATTTCAATGTGGCAAGGCTTTAAAGAGGCTTTCGATGTGGCGGATGCGATATTACCTTAGGGTTGTTACCATACACTGATTGGGTCCGCATATTATATCGCAATCGGGGATTTTAGTGTAACAAGGCTTCAATACTTGCGACGCAACGTATGCGATATTGTATAGGGCTTTTACCATAACATGTTTCGGGTCGGCAGTACATATCGCATCAGGGGTTTTGGGTAGTGGCACATAATAGATCCGTCGATGAATATTGCCGATATTGATTTCTTCGATGTGTTGTGAACTTTTAAAGGGTTTACATGGTTTGTTCCTTCCTTCGATATTTCTCCCTAATTCCTTTAATATGGCTCTTACTCTTGGGTTCTTGCTCCTGTGACTTCTCTTCACTCTTCTGCTCTTTCGATAGCTCTTCTTTTGATGATGTGTTCCTCTTTTTGGCTCTTTCCTCACTGCGTGTTCCTCTTTGCTCCTTTGGATGAATTCTTCCTATCAGTTCTTCTTGGGCATATATTACATGCGATACTCCAATATGGCTCCTCCAATGTTTTCTTCTTTACTCCTCTGATATCGTTGTTGCTCTTTGTTCTTCAGATAGCACTTACCCTTGGGCATATGTAATAACCTGCTTCTGTTGCTCCATAACCTACTTCTTTGATGGCTTCCAATGAACTCTTCCTCTCACTTTTTGGCTTCACGATGGCTTCTCCTCTTTACTCTTTATCTTTCTCTTCTGATGGGTTCTGATATCTTTCCTCCTCGATTCCACTATTTCCATATGTTTGTATTCAATCCTTGGATCCTCCATGAGCAATATCATGATCAATGAACATCAATGGGAAACCTCACATGTCACAAGAATTTTCCATCACAAACACTGGTATATTGACATCAATGACAACCTCGATTAACAGATAAAAAATAAATAAAAGATAATAATATTAAATAAATAATAAATAATGAATAAAATATATTAATAGTAAACAAATAAAATAATAAATAATAAACTAGAGTTCTAAATAAATATATATAAAAATAAACTATAAAAATAGTAAAAATAAGTAAAGTTAACAAAAAGTAAAAAAGAATAAAATAAGAAAGAGTTAAATTAAGAGAAATATTGAATTAAGAAAAACTTAAAACAAAGAAATAAAAGTTGCATGTTGACACATGGATTGTTTGTATGTGGATACCTTTCCAATTCCTTTCCATTTTTGGAATAGTTGGTTCTATTTAATGGACAAAGAGGGAATGAGATAATCATTTTTCTAGAGAAGAGTGTTGAGAGACAAATGAAATCTTAGTAGTAGTACGTTGATTGAGGGCTTAAGGGTGGTCAGCTGTAGAAAGATTATGTGCAGTTGGACCTATGGTTGGGTGGAGAGTCGTCCTCGAAATTTTGTTGTGGTTAGCGGGATTCAAATAGCATTCAACTTCTAAATCAAAAGTAAGGAATATAATCACTACACATAAGTTGTCTCTGCTCATGCTTTTCAAAATTCTATGCTAATTAGTTGAATGGTTGTGGGTTGATTGTAAATCACATAATTGATCTAATTAGTTGTATATTTAAATTGTGGGTTGTTACATCTAGAATGTACTCGTTGGAATTTTATAGTCTTAATTTAGAAAAGACATGATCAGGGTTTTGATATAGAACTAGGGGAAGGTTAGGGAGAGGAGGAGTTGTACCACTATGTTGTAGGCTACCACTAACAAGGATTGACTTGTCTTCAGAGAATAGTCACCTCATCACAAAGTGCATGTCATCATCTATTGGACTATGCTCACCAGAGATCATAATCAGCTGTAAAGATGGCTCAGGCATATGAAATCCTCCTAATTTAGAGTGGAGTTTATCGGTCCAAACCAAACTTCCCACAATACTTCCACTAGGATCTCCTATTTCACTAGAAGGAGATCCCTCATTCTCTCTTTTTCCTTGCAACTCAGGGTGATCCATGTTATTCCTCCACGATGCTAAACTTATCAATGCTTCTCCTATCCTTTGTAACTCCCTTCTTCTACGCCAAATCTCCCACAACTTCCTTTCTCTCCACTCATCATCTTTCCTCACCCTCTACAATGCTCTAAAATCTCGTGCCTTATGCAACTCTTCTTGGTCCATCGCAACAACCCCTCATTTTCCACAACTGCACAACATTCCTCCCCCTAAATCCAACCCCCAGCACTAAGGGCTTTAGGCGGCCATTCGATCTTCTTGGAACAGTAACATATTTTCTTCAACCATCAAGATTTTGATCCAAAGTGGGATCTCTTTCAGCAATCTTCCTCGCAATCCAAACTCGAATACTGCTTTCGCTCTGGAAAAGGGCTAATGATTTTTTACTGCAAACTCAGTAATATAGCCTTCTAATGTCGTATTTATCCAAAAATCTTGTTAGGTTTGTTTCTAATCGATGGAGTTCATCCAAATCAATGGTCGACCAATCCCTACGAAGCCTAGGGTGATTTCCAACTCCTACATTAACTTGCAGTCGCCTTAACCAGTTTTGTCATTTTTCAGTGAATTCACACCAAAATATTTTGTATTGGTCATAAGCAGGTTCAACAAACAAAACTTTTTCTTTAACCTAGTCCAGATGGTTTTGTCTCAGTTGAGCCTATTGCAAAATAAAATTATTAACCTTCTCATGTCACCAGTCGTGAATACCTTTGTCAAGAATCCTAGATACCATGTTCTAGATCCCTTCTAAGATTTTAGGGTCCTGAAAATGGAACCATTTGTTGGTAGAAAATTTAGAGCAATGAAGACCGAGGGTTAGGCCTAAGTTTTCCAACAAAGGAAGTTGTTCTAGTCTAGCTTCTCGCAGACATTTTCACTCCCTTTGTGCAAAAGGAGCATCTCCCCCAAGGCGATCCAGAACTAAGGAAGAAATAAGGGATCCAAATTAGTAGCGGAAGAATAAAATTGTTGTTATATTATTTTTGCAGTTAATCATCTTACTAACCTATGCAACTGTATCACTACCAAAACAACCATTTATGAAAAAAAAAAGACAGATTCATATATTCATATGAAACAAAATTTTAAAAAGGGGCTATGCAGACATTGAATTACTTAACACAATATATCCCCAAAACTCCTTTTATTATTAACATAGCCCGTCCATTACATCAAGAACCCATATAGACTTGTGCAATCTCTTAGATCATATCACATTACACCATACGTTACAATTCATATACAGGATCTTAAGCTCTGCGCAAACTGCAAACTTCTACATGCAATCAACGACAGTGATGGAAAACATGCAAATCAAAATATCTATCTATTGATACCTAATTTGTTCCTCTGCATCTTCTTTTATAGGCTCGCTCACTTGATCTGTTCCTCGCACAAGTTCTTTGATCCCGCCTTTGATTTGGTCCACTTTGACAAAATCATGGTACCTTTGTCCCTTTCCTTCTTGATTCTTTCACAATTGATCCAGCATTCCTTCTTTCGCAAATGTGTTTTCTTGCTTCTCCGGCTGCTCGAGTCCCAATGTTCAATTCTCTGTCGCATTTAGTTTTCTAGTGATATGCTTCCAATGGATCTATCCATTCTTCCTCCACAACTACTCTGCGAGCTTGTTTTTAAATACCTCCAAAAAATGAAGGACCCAACATGGTGCGAGGCTTTAGGACTTCAAAAATGCAGATTGGGTAAGGGGTTCAATAGATAGGAAAAGCACTTCAAGTTGCACCTTGAATGTTGGGTCAGCAGTTGTTCGCTGGCTCATTAGGAAGCAAAGATCAATGGCACTGAGCTCAACCAAGGTCGAGTACATGGTTTCTATATTCGCAGCTTACAAGGCCATCTAGTTGAGGAAACTACTTGGTTTTTTCAGTCAAAAGTTTGAGCCCACAATCATACATTGTGACAATCAAAGCTGCATTAAGCTCTTTGAGAATCTAGTATTTCATGACCACTCTAAGCACATTGAGACCCGATACCACCATATCAAAAATTGTGTTCAAGGGGGTAAAGTCAAACTCTAGTACGTACCTACAAAAACACAGACATCATATATTCTGACCAAAGCATTGGCAAGGGGCAAGTTTGTCTACTTTAGAGATAAAATGGGTTTATTACAAAAACACCTTCCTCTCTAAGAGGAAGTGTTAAATGGACTTAGAGAGCAAAAGGTCCATGATGTCTAGATTAACTGAGGGACCCACAAATTTCACTTTAGAATATTTTAATTATTTCCTAGACTTAGGAAAAAATTATTTTTCCTAAAGTCAAGTTATAATTTGATCCTAGCCAGTTATTTTAAAGTATTCACAACCTTATGAGTGCTTTGTGGGGTCCAAGTCGAATTATAAAGGGGAGATAAGCTAGCTAGTGGATTCAACAATTATAGACTAGCGATTTCAACCCTTTTACTTCCAACGCAGATCAATAAAGGAAAAGTGGTCATACGACTATCATATTTTCTAGCTCGACATTTCCAGGTGTAGGTCATAAGCATCTATGCAGAGGGCCTGCATAATAGGTCACACAAGTTGTACAAATTTTTTACTACTACGGAGGAGGAGGTCGAGAGCGTTAGGCCAAGTCCAATTGGGCACATAAAGGTTTTGGAGGACTGTTGAGTGTTCAGGGGAGGTTTCCCTCACTACTATAATTTTTCTGTAGAGAGCAATTGATAAAGAAATTAATAGAGAACTCACACTTGCAAGATTTCCCCAATTAGGGTTTCATGGGTAATTTTTGGTGTTTAAACTTTAACATGCTTGTGTCTTCAGAGTATTTCCGTTGCAAGTTTAGTTAGAATACTCAACATATTTAGTAAATGCATTTGAAAGTTCAATTTTCAATTGCTTCATTTAAGAAAATCTATTAAATTAGTAGTATTAAAAGCTAACAATGAAATTATAAAAAGAGTTTCTCTAAAAGTTACATGTTATTTCACTCTTGAGATAACATTTCAAACTATAAAATATATCTGGAGTTTATTGAGCTCCAAGTATATGTGAATATTAAAATTGTCTCTATAGATCCCAAGCTTCATCTTGATACAAAGTGGTATATAGACATATCGCACATATGTAATTCTTACCAAAGGATGGAACAATCCCTTGGAAAATAAGGTAAAAAATTGTTCCTAAAGAAATTTGCAATGTTAAAGCATTGTATGCCTTGCTAAACTCTTAAAAGATTCCTAATTCAAGAAATTTGACTTTTTCTTTCATATCATGAGATTTTACAACTAATTTTATGTTAGCTTTATATGTGCAAATACCAACTGTATGTCATATAATTTCTAGTATGTGAGCTCTTTGTTTCATGCAAAATTGAGATCAATTGCTTTAGCGTCCCCTTCGTCTTCATACAATCGTATAGAAACCCATTCCCTTCAATCATATGTACTTTTTTAACAAGGAGGGAACAATGCCTTACAAAATAATGGGAAATGACTTGTCAGTGGGTTTCCAAAAAAACTGGGGCCAAAGATCAAGAGCTAATAAAACAAAAGGAGTTCAACCAGTGTTTATCAATAAATTTGCAATCTCAAAGCATTGCATGCCCCTGCAAACTCTTTAAAAATTCATAGTTCAAGATTTTACTATTTCTTTCAATATCTTGGGATCTTCAAAACATTTTATGAGAATTGTGGGTTATCAATGATAGTTGTTAATTTATTGATTCTCCTATTTCCATCACTTCATTATGAAGTCTTGTAGTGTCTCAGCGTTGTATTCCCATAGATTTTTTAACATGTAGTGTTTTGCATAGGAGAAAATTATAGTTCATCTAGAACTCTAGTTGCAAATGACTAGTTACTTATCACTATGTCAATTATACTTATATACTGCAACATCATTGAAAGGATTTTGTAATCATCGCTTCACTTTTAATAAAAGTTGAACAAAATGTTTATAAAAAGTGGTTCAAATCTCAATTCACTTTCTTTAAGCTTCCATTTTAATAATTTTGAAGGGATACGCTTCTATTTAGAATGAAAATCTGTTATAATAATTGTTTCTTCAATTAAAAATGGTAAATTTTGTTTTCACTATATAACTAATATAAATCATTTTATGAATATTGTTTTTAGAACAAATATAACAAATATAGTGACCACTAAAACCTCTTCACAAGCGTAATATTTAAATTGCCATAAGATTTTTAATCTTATTCATGGGACTTTTCATTGTGATACACATGGACAAAATATGCATATAAAAAGCTTCACTAACTAAATATTAAAATCATGTATTCATTTATATTTATTCATTTTCATTTAAAAAACAAGGAATGTTAAAGTTATCATCCACAATGCACTAAAAGAAATGAAACATTTACAACCAATCGTTGAAAAAATATTAAACCCTTTGTATAAAATTTTAAAAATAAATTTTAAGGAAGAAGAAAAATAAAAAATAAATTAGAAGTAAAAAGACAAGCGAGAAAAAATCAATTCTTATAGATTGAAAAACTTACATCCAAACTTTTAAAAACCCCCCATGGATTTTAAGACAAAATCTAAACTAGTTGAAAATTGACATTCAAACCTTTAAAAACACCCTACACATAAATCTTGGGTTAAGGCAAATTTGAACTAGCTGAAAAATTATTTTCATGAAGTTAGGTTACAACATCTCTTTAAGGCACCCATGCATGGACATAATGGAAGGTACAAGCAAACCAATACATTCATGCCATTCTCTTTTTATGATTGTTAAAGGCTGCAGCAAACCAAGACATGCAAACCATTCTCTAGTGATGATTTTTAGAGGCTTATTTATCTAGCAACTTATTCAGCTCATTCTCTTGTCATGATTGTTAAAGGATGCATGCAAACCAAAACATGCAAACCATTCTCTTGAAATGATTATTGAAGCCTTACTTATCTAGCAATAACTTTTCTGGACGTCCTTACCACACGAGGCTCTAAGTTGTTTAGATATTTTATATACTTTAATTTTGCAAGGGAATCAATAAAAAAATGAAAAATAAAGTTTCACCAAAGTAGAAGAAAAAATTCTCATTGGATGTAAAATAGTTGGTGATAGAGGGTATTGTTAAAGCACTCCTTTTGTGAAGATTGTCACTTTAAAACCTAATGGATCTAGCAATTAATTAATAAATATCAAAATGCAAATAAAAGAAAAAAATTAAAGTTTCATGTTTACAAGCATAACATAAATAATAAAACTTGTTACCAAAAATCTAGCTACCTAGTGCAAGGTCTCACTAGGAAACCTAGGTATTAGGGGAGAAAAGAGGTTAGCCACCACTATCACGTCAGTGGGCTCTATCATGTTGTATAAGGAAGCCTTCCTTGGCAAGGCAAAGGATAGATGACCTAAGGTTATTAAGACAAATAACTATGAATATTCTTGCTCACAATATCACCCAAAAATATATTCAATAACGTAAGGCTCAAGGGTGATAAGAGCCTAATGGTTATGGAAGAATGTATCAACAAAGCCTTGTGGGGGGGCAAGATAAGATTTACACATATTCAAGTTCACATTCCACCAATCCCAATAAACTAAAAGGAGGCAATTATAAGTTAAGGTTTCAAGAATCAGTAGATTTACAACATGCAAAACCCCATGACAACCAAGAAATAGCCTTCAAAGGCTATGATCAACAAGGGTTTGGAGAATATTAAAGAGGTAAACAAAAGATATATCAAGAAGATGTTTTTAAGTCATGATCAAGATAGGACCTTGGATGAAGAAGGGTGGAAGACAATTTGCTTCCCTTGGAAACTCTAGTGACTTCTTTCATTGGAGATTTAAGGTTAACAAATGCATGAAAATAAGTTCATTTGATGGATTCTTGAATGATGAATTTTGCACAAATATGGATAAACAAGAGTTCATAAAAGATAGTGTTTTTAATTATGGCACAAGATAAAACCTAATTTTAGAAATTACATGTAAAATGGAAAAAATAACATTAAACTTACACCATTCAAGCGATAATTACTCTATCAATCCAAAAGATAGTCTCTCCATGCAATAGATATCCTTCTCAAAACAATTCACACTCTATTGAGCCATTGCATCCAAGAGAACAAGAAAAAACACTAGTATGCACTCTCTCAAGTGAATAGAAACGAGGGTGACGATCAAAGGAAATGACTTCTATTTATATGAGGGAAACCAAATCATTTTTTCTTAATTTATAATGCAAAACCCTAAAATGTTTGCTTAAATCACTTGGCTTGTTTTTTCCACCACTCCAGTATATCTTTTACTTTAATGATTTTCTTGTTTTTCTTGCATAGCCTGGGTAACCAACTTATTTTATGCTTTTCTAGTGCCCTTTAAAGATGAAGCAATTTATCACTCATCAGGGTTGGGATATTCACAAGTTCATTTATTTAAATAGAGCATGAAATGCTTAGGAACTAGTTAATGGCTAGTGAGGAAGGTAGAGTTCATGCTAGGATTTTGTCCATATGCTTATTACATGTCTTGACCTTTTTTTGTATTTTTCATTTTCTTTTATTTGTGGCTTCGGGTGTTTTATCCTTCTTTCAGCTGCTTCAACCTCTTAAGACAGTTTCTAGGCCTTCAATCAGAGACATGGATATAAGGTGTCAATCCCAATAACCAATGACAACCGACCCAAAGAGTGGAAGTGAATATAACAGAGAGATGGAAGGTGGTAAGCAAAGATTACCTTGAACATGTTATATCAATTAATGCCTCATATTCACACTCCTCCTAAACTATGGAAGAAAAAGTACCCAGTGTTGAGAAATGTAACTAGTTTCGGTCTTCAAAATTATCGTACTCATTTCAATATGTATCCTCCTATGTAAAAAATAAGAAAAGAGGAAAAAACAATTATTATTAGTATTATTAAAGCATGGGTTTCATGCTCACTATTGATTATCTTCTAGGTAAAAACATGTTCTTCATGCTTCTAGGGTTTTTTAAGTCTTACGATTTATTGTCACGAGTCAATGGAGTGAACATCATGTTTATAAGACCTTTCCAAGAATTTTGTAATTGTAAAAAAAATTATTTTTTAGTCTAGAAAATCTTGGAATCTCTAAGAGTGCAAGTCAACCTTGGGATCATCAAGTCAGCCTAAAGGAGGGAATTTGACCCCCTGAGAAGGCTATATAAAGGAGCAATTCGACTTTATTTGACACACACTCACAAGTTCGATCTACAAGAAAGTTCGATTTGTAGCTAGGAAGGGCAGAAAAAGGAGAGCGAAGGTCTAGAAGACGTTGGGAGGTCGAAATTTCTTGTTTTTTTGGGCTCTCTCTCTCTCACACGTGCGAAACGTTAGGGTTTTTGGGTTGCATAAATAGACCAAAGTTGCAAGTTCGAGTTGCAAGAGGACAAAATGCATAATCTAGTAGCTGGAAAAGGGAAAACCCTTATCTTGACCGTGTTGACCTTGGGAGAGTTGTCTTGTTCTCTCACGAAGAGGTCGTATTAGGGTTTCCAAGAAGCTACAAGGACAAAGTTACTAGGTTGAAGTTGCAGTTCAAGTAGCAGTGTTTTCGCTAGCAGGCAAAGCTACAGGGTGCAACAGTTTGGTGTAAACTAAAAGAAAAACTTGAGAAAGGGATGACTTGGCACCGGGAGAAGGACTCGGTCTAGGGATTGGGTCTTTGGATCTCATTTGAAGCAGATTATAAGAAGAGAAGAGTTTTTGGGTTTTCCCCTTGTAGGGGTTTTGCCTTGGCTGAGAGCCTATATATGTGTCTTGTTGTTATTGTTATTGTTCTTGATATTGTTTGATGAAAGATCTAACTTAGGAAACTAAAGAAGATAACTAAAGATTCACAACCACTATTAAGGTGAGGGAAAATAAGATATAATAGCTACCACTATTGATTTTCTAACATGGTATCATAGCTAAGGTGAACAAGGAAGGCAGCTAGAAGGACACTAGAAAATAATTGTTGATCAAAAGATAGGAAGCTCTTAAAGCCTGAAAGAATATGACTACAAAGAAAAATTGTCTCTTGAAGGGATCTAGTCAAAGACTTGTTTGTAGAAGACCCTTCTAATCTAAGCTTTTTACATTGAAGAATATCAAGACTACATCAATATTGCAAAAATGAAGTATGTTTGTAAGGCATCAATTTTGGAAGTTGTTGGTGGAGGAATCCTAGGGAACATTTTCCAAGGACATCATCAATAACTCTCCAAAGGTCTTGAAAGAATCAAGAAGGTTGGAGACATCACCAAGAAGAATCTTGGTGTAGGTAACATAATATTACATCGTGCCTGAATCTTCAAGTCATATCGGTTCTTTCTACAAAGAAAGTAACAAACTCATTTGGGCATCAAACTATCTAGCATAGAATAAAAGAATTGACTTGATACTCACAAAACAAGTAATTGAATATCTTACTAGGGAAATTACTGAACCAAAGAACAATAAGACACAAGAACTAGCAAAATACAAGAAAGGGGAAGTTCGATCTCAAAGGATCATAATTGAATCAATTAAGGATTATGTTGTTCCATTTGTTACAAATTTGAAGA
Source organism: Pinus taeda (assembly GCA_000404065.3). Taxonomy (NCBI): domain Eukaryota; kingdom Viridiplantae; phylum Streptophyta; class Pinopsida; order Pinales; family Pinaceae; genus Pinus; species Pinus taeda. The sequence continues at coordinate 246,550 of APFE031255330.1, read as the reverse complement.
CTTCCAAGACAATGTATGACAAGCTAATGAATTTGTACTCAATTAGTACAATAGGTCAAAAGAAGTCGTTAAGGAACAAGTTGTACATAATGAATAGATCAAAGGACGAGGATGTGGTATCCTTCCTCGTGAGAGTCTCTCAACTAAGAGACCATCCGCAAGGACTTGGGGAACCAATCATTGATTCTGAAGTAACCATTTGTGTACTAAATGCATTGTCACCAGAAAGGAGAAGCTTTGCAACAAGCATCTACTCCAAAAAGGATTCAACTCCCTTCGACGAGTTGTGGGCGCAGTGCATATTGGATTAAGGATCAAGGTCAAGGATGATATTGAATCAGATGAGCAATCTCAAGCCTTTCTAGCCTGAGTCAAGACGTTGAAGACGTGAAAGTTTGGCAAGTCCAAGAAGAAAGACATGTCCAAAGTACAATGTTTTGGATGCAATGAATTTGGACACTTTAAGAGCAATTGTCCAAACAAGCAAAACAACAAGAGAACAGAAAGGAGTGAAGCTCATGTAGCCAAGACAATAGGAGAACCCGAGAAGAAGGCAAAGAAGGAATAAGTGAAGGCTCTCTACTACTAAAGAAGGTTCACTAACTATCAGGTTCTCTGTGAAGTTTAATCTTTCTTTTAGGATAGTATGTTTTACATAGCATCATAGAAAGAAGCATATAATAGTAGCATGTCTAGAATTTGCATGATCAAGTTTCTTTGTAGAGATCATATAGATAGATAGATAGGCCATTTTGCATATTAATCATCCAAATATTGTTTAACATTGTGTAGAGTTTGTCATCTTACTTAGTTGAGTCATCACGATTCAGGAAATACCATCATTTTTGGAAGGTCTTTGGGAAAAGCATCATGACAAGGTTAGTATGCATTCCATGTAATGTGGAGTCAATATCAGTAAAGGGATGAAGAAGTGCAATGGGTGAGCATGCAGGCTCTTTGAGAGATATATAGCTAGATGATCAGATGAAAGCATAGGAATGCATGTTGGATATAAAAACTTCGGATAAGATTCATGTAGAATCTTGTGGAAAGAAAATTGGTCATAAAATATGCTCAAGTATATGGATATATGATGCTGGAAAAAGATGTTTGATTTGACTTTACTTAAGGATGTATAAAGAAATTAAGACATTCTCTAGAATATGTAAGATAATGATTAACATCCAGTATCGTCTCCAAAAGGAAAGTTGTAACTTGGTAATCAAGTTCGATCCTTGGGCACTCTAATGAATGGAGGAAGATTCATATGGAAATGGACCATGAGGATGTTGACAAAATGAGAAGGTCATCTTGATGAGGTAAGTCTATTATAATTATTTGGTTATCTGGTTAATATATTGTCTTGTTGCCTGGAAGGATGTCGCAGGAATTCATGATGACAATTGAGGTAAGTTCAAAATGTATGGATGGAAATGGATGAAGGATATTGTGGAAAAGCTCAATATCTATTACCTGGCAACTATGATGTCAAGATATGAACATCTTGGGATTAAAAGGCAGCAGTGCAAGAAGATAACCTAGAGGTCAAAGGAAGATAACTCTAAAAAAGAAGTTATGATCAACTTGAAGTTTGGGAAGGCTTGTTAATTTTAGGTATGTTCTATGCTTAGAGCAATTTATTTCAAATTCACAGTTAGCTCAATATCTTTCCCAGGTTAGCAATCATATCAACATTAAAATAAATTGCAGATAGAACATAAACATAAATCGCAGAAGACAAGCCAAGACAAGAGCACAGAAAATGTGGCGCTAGCTAAGGACAAACCCCAATGTGGGTAAACCCTTGATTAATTCTTCTTATATGTTCTTTAATAGTTCAACAGAGAGAGAGAGATAAGACATTTACCACAGAAGTCAACACTTTGACTTATCTAAATAAGAGCACAGATCATCTCTAAGTAGATGATACATGAGGTAGTTGAACTCAGTTGAAGACATGCTGCTTCAACTGATTCTCCCAGGTGACTCCATCACCATGCTGCACCTATCATTGTGTTACTCCTCATCACCATGTTGCACCTCACTATGCTGCACCATGTTGCACCCATCATCACTATGTTGCATCTCATCATGCTTCATCAATCATGACTGTACCCATCACTGTACTACATCATGTACCATCATGTGCCATTGCTGCACCATGTTTTCCATACTGTCCCATGTGCTTGCTGCACCATGCTTGCCACCATGTGCTTACTACACCTTGCTTACCATATTGTTGTTTCATTGTAAGCATGCCTTTGTTGCTATCCCATTGTTACATTGTTGTCCCATGCCATCATTGTAACATTGTTGCTATCTTGTTGTCATTGTAACATCGCTGCTATCATGCTGTCATTGCTAGCATGTTGCCCATGCATCTTGCTTACCGTACTATTGTCCCAATTGGCTATTGTTGTTGTCTCATCATAGCTGCTATCCCAATTGTGCCATGACATAGTTGTTGTCCCATCATTTCTGCCATGCCATAACTGTTGTCCCAATTGTATGTTTTCCCTATTGTTTATACTGTGACTGGTTAGGGCATCTGGTCATGCTGCAACAACCCTTAACCATCCACCAAAACAACTCTTAATATCTACGGCCCTACTAAGGAAGAGTCCTCCACATACGTGCTGCTATTCTGGGCACAACACTGACCCAAAACCTCTCTAGGTTGTCCCTATTTTGAAGTGGTTAGGTTTGCAGTCTACCACAGTCCCACGCTGTCACCTATAGCCCACTCAAAACAAACTTCCCTTATCTTTTCACTGCCCCAAATAGTCATGCGTTCACCCTTCTTCAACTCGGCCTCCAAGCTCAGCTCCTTGGTCCTCTAACAGCAGCTCGGTTAGCCCTGAAACAAACCTTAACTCCCTCGTTGCCTTGGCCTCTTCTTGTTGCCCTTTCTTGCACCCAAGACACCTCAATAGACCTGCGGCTAGGGCTTGAACAACCCTATAGTTAGAGTTGGGCAGACCTGCAGTTAGGGTTGGGCAGACCTACCATTAGGGCAGATTAGCTCTGTGTGAGTAGGGCCTCCTCCATTGTGTGGTTTCTCCATCCTAGAACTGCGGCTAGGTTCCTTTAGGCAACGTATAGAAGTAGGGCCTCCTCCCTTGAATTGCTGCTAGATCATCCTCCTTAGGACTGCGTCTGGGACTTCATACTAGGGCTCCTCACCTTGTGCATTTTAGGGCTTCCTCTCTTAGATTTCTCTTCCACTAAAACCCAAAACAAGTGGAGAGAAGTCAAGAGTGAAGTGTGTAGATATGACTATCACCTCTTTTTATACTAAATGTAGAGCACATGTGTGGGTTATTTGGTTGCTAGCTAACCTTGACGAATTGTCCTATAACACAAATAAATTCATAACTCCATGAATACTAATCGAAATCAGACGATCTTTAGATCAATCCTACACCTCTCGATGAGAGGGATCCAAGAAAAATATCAGCTACCATAAATAAGATGACCCACATGGAGTTTGGCCTTAGTTGCCATTTTTAACAAGGCTCAATGTAATGCCTTCATATCAAAGAAGAAAATGATGAACGAGAAGATTGACTTGGAAACTGTCACAAGATCGAATAGAGAAGGTGACTTTGTGATACCTCGGAAAGAAGAAAACTCGATGCAAGAGATACGAAGAAAAGAGGGAGCCATGCAGCTATGGAGAACTGTTAGTTCATACTCTGAAGAAGAAAAGCTATGAGACTTGTGGTGTTGACATCCAAAATAGAAATGAAGTCTAGATCTCCTTTGATTTTGAGAGGAAGTAAAGGAGTCTCCTTGTATACGAGCAAAGGTTCTATTCTCAAGATTAAAGGAGAATAGGGATGTCCTCTCTAGTTGAGAGGGAGTGATGTTGGACATCAAATGTGCATTCTCTTCTTCAGGTGATGAAGAAAGAATGGTGGAACATTGGATAAGCATTTGTGGTTTCCTTGAGGATATAACATCCAAGAAAGGAAAGGGACCAACACTCTTTGAGGATGTGACAAGTATCCAAGAGAAGAATGGTCAAAGAACACTGATATTCTTTGAGGACTCATAATTGGAGACCCAAGATAAGAATAGTCATAAAAGGACATACCTTGTAGACATCTGAATGGGTTATGTACCTTATAGAGGTAGTGTGACATCACACGTAAAGGCTCCCAGCATAATGCTCTTGATTAAAGTAGAGGTTGCCTAGTTAGGCATCAGGGACAATGCTAATCATGATAATGATGCTTACAGTATGGCTTATCAATCCAACTCTTCTTGTAGGAACTCTTCAGTTTGAGATGAGATGTTGTGCTAGTTGTACAATTATGAATGTTAAGAGGGAGTGTTGAGAAATGTAACTAGTTTCAGTCTTCATAATTGTTGTATTCATTTCAATATGTATCCTATGTAACAAACAAGAAAAGAAGAAAGAAAAAATATTATTATTAAATCATGGGTTCATGCTCAATATTAATGGTCTTCTGGGTAAAAGCATGTTCTTCGTGCTTCTAGGGTTTGTTAAGTCTTAGGATTTATTGTCATGAGTCAATGGAGTCAACATCATGTTTATAAGACCCTTTTGGGCAATTTGTAATTGTAAAAAGAATTATTTTCGAGTCTAGAGAGTCCTAGAATCTTCGAGAGTACAAGTCGGCCCTAGGATCATCAATTCGGCCTAAAGGAGACAATTCGACCCCTTGAGAAGGCTATATAAATGAGCAGTTTGACTTCATTTGACACACACTCACTCACAAGTTTGATCTACAAGAAAGAGTTTGATTTGTAACTGGGAAGAGCAAAAAAAGGAGTGAAGGTCTAAAAGGTGGGAGGCCAAACTTTCTTATGTTTTGGGCTCTATCTCTCTCACACGTGTGAAAATATAGGGTTTCTGGGTTGTAGAAACTTGCCGAAGTTTCGGACCCGAGTTGTAGTGAGATGAAGTGCGGAATCTGGTAACTGGAAGAGCGAAAACCCTTATCATAACCTCATTGACCATGAGAGAGTTGTCCTGCTCTAAGCAGGTCTCAAGAAGAGGAAGTATTAGGGTTTCCAAGAAACTACAACGATGAAGTTTCTGGGTCGAAGTTGCAAGTCGAGTAGCAAGGTTGTAGCTGGCAAGTCGAAGTTGCAGGGTGCAGACTAAAAGAAAGACTTGAGAAATGACTGACTTGGTACTGGGAGAAGAACTTGGTCTAGGGATTGGGTCTTTGTATCTCATTTGAAGCAGATTCTAAGAACATAAGAGTTTATGGATTTTCCCCTTGGAGGGGTTCTTCTCTAGCTGAGAGCCTATATCTGTGTCCTCTTGTTGTTACTGTTATTGTTCTTGATATTGTTTGATGAAAGATCTAACTAAGGAAACTTAAGAAGATAACTAAAGATTCACAAGCACTATCAAGGTTAAGGAAAATAAGATATAATAGCTACCACTATTGATTTCTAACACCCAAGGGAGGTCACATTGGACTAGGGGCAAAGGGATAACCTCCCATGGGAAGTGTGGGAACAAGAATACAATCACGAGCAGTCAATCATCCAATGCAACTTGTGATCCATGTTAGTATGCCTTTAACATTAAAGGAGAGCACATGATTACTGAAATGGTTTGTGTACCATTTGATAGATGACTCACCTTCCTTCAAGAAGTATGTTAAATGGGAGAGAGCAATGACCAGAGCATAGGTGGAGATCTTTGAAGTAAAGCTATCTGTGGATCATCATAGGAGAGAAAAAAATTCTCCTGGGAGTTATCCACTTTTGGTGGGTAACAAGACCAAAAGTTCTTAATAACAACGATGCTTTCACACTATTTAAATTATATATAACCCATAAGGAAATATTTATGTTATTGGTTAGTACAAATAAATCCCCAATTTCTGGACCTATCATAACTGTTGAAAGAATCTGTCTCCAGTCTAATGTTTGAATTTTATAACCCATGAAGAAAGGCTTATGTTCCTGGTCAGTTCTAATAATCCCCCAAATTCTGGACTGCTCATGCTTGTTGAAAGAATCTCTCTAGAGCCCAACGTAAGATGGATAAACAGGACTGGGATAAATCACAGAGATAATGCACAGTTCAGCTATTTCATTTTGTTAACATAGATACACAGCCGGCTGCTCATGATGTTTGGGTTAAATTTTGAGAATGCTGCTATTAATAAAATAAAGCAGGCACGCCTTTGTCATAACCAGTTATGCTGAAAAGAAAGCCACAGAATAGTCAGAAGAAAGCTGAAATTGTCAATGTAGTAGGCAGAAAAGATGTCCAAATCATTACTGCTTTGGACAATTAATTTGCCAAAGAACGAAAAAGCATCACAAACATGAAGACATGCCTTTAACATTATCAGGAATGCTGAAAAGAAAGCTACTGAATAGTAAGTAAAAGGCTGAAAATGTCAATGTAGTAGTCAGAAAAGATATCCAAATCATCACTATTCTGGACCGGTAATTTTACCAAAGAACAAAAAAGCATCATGAACATGTAACATCATCAATTATCTGCCATACTACTCCAGGGGTTACAAGTACAAAGAACATGGATAAACGTGTGTATCGTAGCTGCACTCAAATAGACGCAAACTTACTGGTCTCAATCCTGCCAGATAAAAGGAAAACAAGTATGTTGGCTCAACATAATCTCACAATTCAGTTGAAATCAATACTAGGAATTGCATTATATTAATAGCATTAGCAATCTATCATCCACAAGAAAAAATGTCTTTCATATAAAAGTGGAGAGATTCAGTTATGCTTTGAAGTTCCCCCATATTAACATTCGATTTCAGCTCACTGGATATGGGAAAAGAATAAGAGAACATGGCTATGTAGCCAATACACTAGACAGTCAAAAACATTTACATTGAACCTACAATCCTGAATGAGTCCGAGACCTGGGTGTATACTACAACGGCCGCATATTTAAATGGATCCTCCATGTGGGAACTGTTATTTCTAGCATAATGGATCATGTAAACTCATTGCAATGGGAAACAGAATGTGCCTTTACAAGCATAAGGGGCATTCAATGTTGTGATAAAGCCAGCTTTAATAAGCTGTGTGATTGTCAGCGTACACGGTACATCTGTTCTTCTCCTCAAAGATTGGAATCCATGACTCTTCCCCCACACTCAATAAGCTGGCATTTACTTCTCTATCAGAAAATATGCAAATGATCCAATTTTCAAAGATTATTCAAAGAGCTTCCTTAATCTGTTTGCTGCAAGATTTGCAGCTTTATTGGTTGGTTCCAGTACAAGCGCATATTGAAAATCTGTGTCAACAGAAAACCATGTGCAAATAAATTAACAAGGATGAGCAAATGAAAGTTTGAAACATGACAACAAAAAAACCACTCATAGAAAGTAAATCAGTCTTCTTTATTCAGGGTAGTCTACTGTTCTAAAGAGATTTTGTTCCCAACGATATTGTAGGAAAAAGGTGTTTTCCAAGGGCTATCTGGGAGCTGGGAAAACAGGAGTACAATTCCAGAGAAATAAATAAAGTTGAAACTTGAATGAATTGCAGATTGACACATCAGCTATTGTTACAGTCATGTATCATTTGACATATTCTGTAATGGACACATCATATTCTAATTTCTAACAACAAAGAGATTTTGAAAATGATTGCCTGCTTGAACATTTACAATGAAATGCATCCAAAGCATTGAAGACCAAACTGAATGTACTTTACACTCTGGAACACAGAAATACAAGACAAAAATTATTACCGGAGAATAGAGACATCTCCATACCTTCAATAGCTTCCTTGCAGTAACCAAGCATCTCCCTTGCAGTCCCTCTTCTCAAATATGCTTTCACATTCTGCAATACAAGGTAACAAAAGAGCTACTGTTCAGCAGTAGAATCTTGAATAGATCACTGCTGGCATCAAGTAATACAGGCAAAATAGAGGGGATAAACTAAAACTAAACAATCCTCGTATCTAAACTAGTGAACAGCACGCTTCCAAATTCAAATCAAAAGAGTAACATCCAGTTCCCACCAACTATAAAGCAAACTGGAGATTGAGATAGACAAACACATACACACAAAATAAAGAGTAAAAAATATGAGCTTCTCTTGTGCAGGTTTCATAAAATACAAAATTTCTGTGTCAGCAGAAATGAGTTCTCCAGAAAAATAACACAAAGAAATATATACGGAAAGCAGTTTCCATGTGGAACATCATGCATTCTAATTTTCAACTAGCAAATGAAATGAAACATAATTAACTGTAACATCTAAAAGACCAAATTTTAGTCAATAAGACTAGAAAATAATTAAAAAAAAAAAGAAGGGAAATGTCTATTTGTTATGAATCGTGACCCTAAAGGAGTTATGTAGGGGGTTAAATGTATATGTAATAAAGGTCAGCCCTATAGGGGGGGCATGTGCAATGGGTGAGAATATGCAGATATAGATATCAATGTTGTCATTATGGTATAAATTGACTTGTGATTTGGTCATATGGAGGTACCTAGATTATTTTGGAGGTTTTCCTCATGAATGAGTTATTGTGCAACTCATCTTTATTATTGCTTTGAGAGCTGTAAATCATAATCCATATATACAGTAATGAATATATTGACCTCTATATATACATTATATATGCATATTCTCGCTCATTGCTTGTGTGGAACCCCTATTAGACTCTCCTGTTAGATATACCCCATAGAGTCATAACATTATTGCACAACCCAAGTAATGCTAGGAGAAAAGAAAAAAGGGAGAAACTGAGAAGGAAGGAGAGAAAAACAGGTCTAAGACCAAATTCAATTCAAACTGTACAAGAAATAAGGGGATGGAAAATAATAGAACCATAGAGGCAATGGAGGCCAAAAATCTCTATTATCCTCCAAAACATGTAGAATCTCCCCTAGCATTTTAGGATGTCATTAGGAAAAGAAAAATCATGGTATAATTCCTACTGGATGAGACCCTCACAACAAATGTTGAACAGCCCTTGCAGAAGTAACATGTTCACTTGCACCCATGAGCTGGTTGATTCCATTTGTAGCCAGGTATTTCTGATCCTCCTTGTTTGCCATTATCTCTACTGAGACATTGGCAATTTCCTCTGCACTGGCTTTTAACAATCCCCTCAAGGTTTCATACTTCAAAGCTATGATCGATAGCTCAGGATTTGAGATATGATCTGACTGGAAAAATATATCCTTTTATATTTCAAAATATAACAAGATCCTTCATCAAGCTTAGTCTAGCATATAAATTATTTTCTTGTAATTAAGAGATCCTTGAATTTCACCTTCTTCCACTGGAGATCATCCTATCAATAGCCATGGCTAATGCACTTCAATGTTAGAACCAGAATAATTGTTAGTAAATCACTCTGGTGAAATTAGGGTTTGCTAGTAGGATCTGGACAAATCCTCTACTGCAACCTCCAAAGAAACTGTCACAGGTCAATTGTGTTGAGAAATCATAGTGCATGTAGATTAGCATTGATTTCTCTCCCATGCTAATTACTTGTGAATACGTTGGCTTCTTAATTAGATTTTTATGTTTTTCTTCTTTAATCAAGCAACTACTAAGAGTAAAAAAACATGAAGATCACAAGAGACAAGAACACAAAGATATAAGCTCCAACAGGGCAAAAACACCACAAGGGGAAACCCAAGAAAATTTTCTTCTTATAGAATCAGATCAAAGCGAGATATGCAAGATCCAAAAATGAAGACAAAGACTGCCACATAGACCCAAGTCAGTCCTCCTTCAAAGCTTCTACACCAAGTCAAAGTCAACTCTGGTCAAACATCTGAAGTCCTGAACTTTTGGCCCCTGCTTTTTCAATCCCTGAAATCTCAGCCCCTGAAATTTCGGGCTTGCAATGCCTCAGAAAAATTCACAGAACTAGGGCAGAAAATTCTTCATCTTCTCTCTCCTTTTGTCCTCCTTTCTCCTTTGACTTCGCTGGTTTTTCCTTCTTATAGGTGGCTCTTGGAGCCTAGGCTGACTTGTTCCCAAGGAGAACGGACTTGGTCTTGTGGTGATACTTTTTATTCTTTTGACTCAAAAATAAATATTTTTCTTTTTCATACAATAAGTCCAAATGGGACTTTGACTCGTGACAAATTTCTTTTGACATGAAGAACATGCTTGACTGGTAAAATAATAATAATAATAATTTCTTTTTCTTCTTTTGCTTTTACAAGAAATATATAATGACACAAGTACAATGATAATTATGAAGACAGAACCTAGTTACATTTCCAACAAACTAAGGTCTAGAAATCACTGAAAACTCAAATTTCCTAAGGTAAGAGTTCTTGTCTACCAGACAAGAACAACCTATTAAATATATGGAGCTCAAACTGGAATTATAACCTAGACTGATGACAGATAGGATATCCTTTAGCCATAGATTTAAAAGCTGTTATAATATTTTGAAATGACTAAAAGAACAAGCCATTTAAAATTGCAAAAAATAGAATCTAGAATTTGTAAGACACTGTCTTGATTGTGCTCTCATTTTCTAGGAGATAGGTAGTCAAGACATGAATCATGCATATAAAAAGAGGGTTAACCATACATTATTACAAAACATGCTCATGAGACAGAAAATTAATGGGGTCTGGCGAAGTAGAAACCCATTGATTCGCTCAATACCATAAAGACAATATGAAGGAAAACCAGCATAACTTTGTTTCAACCATACTGTTACATCAGTGGTAGCCTTGCCTTGGTCCTGACTTAACAATAAAACTCAATAGTGCATTAACTTACAATGGAGAACACAAGACGATGTTATAACAGGCCCTGTTATATTTGAATTTCTGTAATATAAAATATTGATTGATAAAATGGTTGATAGGAAAATGGCAGTGTTACAATGAGCCTCATTACAGTCTATTTATAGAATTGACTGGTCACAGGGTGAAGGGGTATGTGCCCTTTGATTTTTCATTACTAATTAACTTCTTATTATTATTATTACAATGTCGTCCTCCAAAGGAATGCTTTGTCCTGGAAGCATAATAAACAGGATTTTCTCTAGTTGAGCACATTTATGCAATGTTCCACCAAGACTCCGGGATGGGGGGGTGCGGGTGCGGGCGGTCATGTGGGAATACCCTCAGAATTTAGGGAAATTTAGGGGGGGCAGGGAAACATCGGGGTATATATATATATATATATATATAAATATATATATATTCAATAATGAGAGCATAAATATATTGATACTTACATAATTGAATTAAATAATGAAATACACTGATCCATATTCATCATTCATACTGGTACTACATTATTCATACTCATCAGTCAGCCATACACCACGAGATTCAATAATGAAATACATTGATCCATAGTCATCATTCATCATTCATCATTCTAGAATTAGATTAGTACTAAGCAAAATAGATACCAATGTTATCGAAACTGAACCAGTGATCGAACCAGAAAACCCTCTGAACCGAGAACCGGTCCGAACTGGACCAGACCCGGTAAAAAAATCAGGCCAAAAAACCGGTTGACCATAAACAACTAAAATATTTGAATTTTAAAGAAAAAGATATATATTCATGTGCATCCATATGAATCCAAACCATTTATACATAAAGAACCAAAATTTTTCATTTATATAGCATGTAAGGGTGCAGCTAACCAAAATAGCACCGACTGCAATCCATCTCTAAACAAAAAATACATCAACAAACAGGTTCTAGATGGCTTCTAGCATCCAAAAAAAAATCATACTACAACAAATACCTACATATCATCAAAACTAAAGCCTATATTGGAATCTTCATCATCAATATCACGGTTCACCCTCTAAGCATTGAAATAAGATATCAAAAACGTAGCATGTCAAGTCAAGATTTTGTTTGAGTGATGGGTACATTTTTGGTAGGGTCATGATAGAGGAGTTATGTTAATTTTCCATTTTTCTATGCTAGTATAATCACTTAGCCCAATTCTTTCTTCAATTAGCAATCACTTTTAAATAAATTTAATCTTCCAATAACAATGAGCAATTGTAGATAGAACAGTAATTCAAATGCAATAGAAGACAGCGAAGAACGTCAAACAAGAGAGACACGAGATTTGGTCAAAGACTAGGGAAAACCCCCACAAGAGGGAAAACCCTTACAACTTCCAATTCTATTAGATTGTCATCAAATGTTCAACAAAGAGAAACAATGTTCCAATTCAACAATAATGAGTCAAAGGCCAACAACTTTCACTATCCAACAATCTAAGTCACAGGACACGTCCCTCAAGGTCTCGTGTCTCGTATTTCACATGCCGGACACAAAAAATGCCCTAAAACATGTCGAAAACATTTTTCTGTGTCCTCCAATCAAGACACGTGTTTTGGACATGGCGAAAACGTGCCCTAACATTTTTGGTTCTTAGGACATGTGTCCCATGAAAAATGACATTTAAAGCTTGCAACACGGTTTATTTTTAGGTTTTTCATTGTTCGCCAACGAAGTAGATTTTGCTCGCTGTTGAAAACAAATTTTTCGTGCAGTGTGAGGAATTCCATCAGATTCGAGCGCAATTCTCACAACTTCACATTGACCTAGACCTAGAGATGCAAGAGATGAGCGTTCGCGTCCTTTGGTGAGAGTTTGGAGCATTTAAATTTCTTGTAAGTTGTGCTATAATGGAACTTAACTTAATTATACACAAGTAACCATGTAAAGATCGCGTGTTGAAATAAAAATCCCAACTCCCCGTCATGTGCTCATTGCTCACTACACCTTCAAGGTCTAAAGGGAGGGAAAGATCGATTAACGCTCTAGTCAACAATGAAGTTTGAACATGATCAAACTTGTTTGAAGTTAATGACATAAGTTATTACATGAACAATGAACATTGAACTGTGAGCATCATTGATGTAGTAAATTAATAAACTAATTAGTAAATCACTAAATAGTAAATAGTGTATACTAAATAGATAGCATCATGATTCATATCTATATGGATCAAGCACTATATTTCAGTATTATATATATATAACATGTCCCCTGTGTCATGTTTCTGGGGTCGTGTCGAATACTAGTATTTATGTGTCCTCTATGTCTCGTGTCATGTGACTTAGCCAACAATTCACTAACCAATAGCCAAGAGTTGAGCCCAAAAGTCAAATCTAGTCAACAAGTCAAATCTACAATTTCTGTCAAAGTCAACAGAAATCAAAGATGCCCTAATAAGTCCTCAAGTCAATGGTCAAACTACCTCCAAAAGAGCTCTGTCAACAACAAAAAATCGCAGCCTTCTTTGTTGGTCAAAGTCAAGTCAAAACAATCACAAAAAGATGCCTCCAAATCTGGTCAAATTCAACCCTGTTGAAACCCTAGGTGCAGCCTTGTGATCAATGACAGTCAAAGTGACCAGAAAAGTTTGTCCTATCCACAAAATTTGGCCTCCAAAACAGATCCAAATTTCCAAGTCAAAATAAGTGAAACCAATCCCATACTCCCAAAAGTCAACATTGGTCAAAGTAAAAACATAATTAGAATTCAACCCAATCAGAAGACTTCTCTCTCCTTCGCACATGTGAAGAATAACCTGCAATTTCAGAAGTAGCTGAACCACCAAGAGAAGAAGAGATGTGTGATGTGATGCTCCAAAGTAATTTGACTTGAGGTGCATTTATATGCTTCTTAGGTGGTCGAATTAGCTTGCCTAGGGCACCTTTAAACTTTTGTGTACTTGTGGGTTTCATATTAAAAATTCCTTTTCTATTAAATTGTCATCAGATGTTCAGCAAAGAGATACAATGTTCCAATTCAACAATAATGAGTCAAAGGTCAACAACTTTGACTATCCAACAATTCACTAACCAATATCCAAGAGATGAGCCCAAAAGTCAAATCTAGTCAACAAGTCAAATCTACAATTTTTGTCAACGTCAACAACAGTCAAAGATGCCCTAACAAGTCCTCAAGGCAATGGTCAAACAACCTCCAAAAGGGCTCGGTCAACAACTATGTTACCGGATCCCCAGATAGAATCTGGATCCATTGGGATCCGCCCAAGATTTGTTCATAAACATGCAGAATATCACGGGTGCATATTCCTGTCTGCGTCATGCTACTTTTAAAAATTAGACAATACTTTGTGTTTGCATCATGTCGCTTTGGGAATTGCAAGCATAATTGTGACTTTGAGTCGACACGTTGTCTCTGGTTATTAATAAAGTCACTATGCCACGGCTTTGGCATCGTTTGTTGAACGTTTGGAGCAATTTAAAAAATAAAAAGCTAGGATCTGGCGGTCCTCGACTGACGACGTACTGTAGCATTCTCTTTGCACAACATCTCACACGCTTGCTACTTCGACTTCCAACCCAAAGAGGCAAGCTCTAATAAGATGTTGGCTATCCCATTAATTTTGACATGATTGCTACGTGGTCATCCCAATTGAAAACAAAGAAAAACGTGCCACTCTACTTTGGGCAAGCACCCATACAAGGTGGTGCTAGTGTAGGGTCTCATTTGGTAAAGAAAGTAGTGTTAATTATAAGTATTGTAAGTATATACAAAGTTATTCATTAATTAAGTTATGTATATTATATTTGAAAGTTTGTGTAACTTTTATTTTTAAAAGTTATAAAAATATATTTAAAAGTTGTATAATTTTTTATTTTTATATAATTGTTATTTTTTAAAATTATATAAATATATTTATATTATTTGTACTTGTCATTTCTCTGTCGTATCTGGATCCTGACTTTTCAAAAAACTAGTGGATCCGTATATGTATCTGAATATTGGTAACCTAGGTCAATATTAAAAAATTGCAGCCTTCTTTGTTGGTCAAAGTCAAAGTCAACCATGTTGAAGCCCTAGGCGTCGCCCTGCGGTCAACGACGGTCAAAGTGCCCAGAAAAGTTTGTCCTAGCCACAGAATTTGGCCTTCAAAACAGATCCAAATTTCCAAGTCAAAATAAGTCAAACCAATCCAAACTCCCAAAAGTCAACACTAGTCAAAGTCCAAAACATAATTAGAATTTCGCCCAATCAGAAGTCTTCTCTTTGCTTCACACATGTGAAGAATAGCCTGCAATTTCAAAAGTAGTTGAACCTCCAAGAGAAGAAGAGGTGTGATGTGATGCTCCAATGTGATTTGACTTGAGTTGCATTTATATGCTTCTTAGGTGGTCAAATTAGCTTGCCCAAGCCGACTTGAACTTGTGCACTTGTGGGTTTCATATTAAAAATTAAATTTTTCCTTGACCAAATTAAATTCTTCCAAGGGCAAAGAGGGTCTTCTCTAGATGAGGAAGGTTGTCCAAAGGAGGGAATTTGTCCATGAGCTACCAAATTAACACTCCCTCTTAGCTAGGGAGAAATTTCCAATTGCACCATGAATCTCGTCTCATACATCTCGTCATTGCCATCACTGAATCAAGCCATGTCTCATCTCTGCTCATCTATTGAAGACTCTTGAATCGAAGGAAGAAGAATCATCATAGGGGAGCTCAAGCTACCACCCTATATCCAAGGAAAATATGCAAGACACTACTTACCGTGAGTTAAGGATCAACTATCCTATTGCATGTTGATCTTCCCAACTTGACCCTTAAGAGTTAGAGGTAAAACACCTGCATCCCCTCACTTGGGCAAGATACTACTTACCATAAATGGTAAGGATCAAATCTATCCCAAGTCTCCTCATCCACTGGCTAGATGGTTGGCAATCCCAACAAGCCCAGCTTGTGGGTAGGATGCCAACTGGGGTATAATCTGTCAAGTCCCAAAGATGACAATACGTTGGATACTACTTACCATGTGGTAAGGATCACAGTTATCCTATTGTCAAACAATAGGTAGGATACTACTTACCATGAGGTAAGGATCAAACTATCCTATTGTCTAGAATTCCCTCAACCCTAGGAGCTTGGACAGGGGCGAAGAGCATAGCTCAATGTCCTGGATTAGTTGGGACCCTTACCTAGACGGTCACATCCATCAATCCAAGTTGCTCTCTGGAGGCCAAAAACTTCCCTTTCGACAAAGCCTTGGTGAGTATGCATGTTATCTTCTCATCAGTCGAAATATGATGGAGTCTCATAACTCCTCTCCGCACTATCTCTCGCAATGTTACTTGGGAGCAAGAGAGAAAGCGGGGAGCGAGAGCAAAAACGGGTGCAGGAGCGACATTTTCAAAAGCTCCTAGTCTGGGAGCAAATCCCGAAGCGATTTTTGTATGATATATATATTTTTAATATTTTGATACATATATGTCAACAAAAACATGTAGAATGATGAATTAGATATAAAAAACATAAAAAAAAAACATAGATTGATCATTGAACCATATAACATCAATCATCTAGAAGTTATAATCTTCATTCAACCACGTCCACAAGTTAGTAACATACAACATATTGAGTCTCGTGAATCATGATTCATCAATCTTAAAGTTTCAACTTCAAGCTTTCAAAATTGAAAATTGAAAATATAACATTTATCATCATTGATCACCAAGTTGTACTTGTAAGCTAAGTTTAACCATTACAAGAAATAATATCTAACATGAAATGAAATGTTATAAAATGAATTATGAAATGAAATGAAACAACTTTCACGAAGCATCATATTCATAATTCAGAATCATTACCAACGAGTTATAATTTCCAACTTCAAACTTAAATTGTCACAGTCATATATTGTTTACAAAAAATATCATTATGATATGAAAGAGTCAAGACTCAACAGTTATGAAAACTAATAGAAACTAGAAAAGACAAGTAATTTGTAAATCTATTATCTACTACTTCATGTGGCCCTTGCCACGAGAAGTGTTTGATGTATGAGCAGGTCGTGGTGGTCTTCTAGGAGTCTCCTCCCACACAGACCGACGACCAGAACCAGAAGGCACATGCCCTCCACGTGAGGGTGTAGATGGAGGTGGCGACAACAAAGGAACAAGACTTAGAACTCGAGCACTGCTACCGGATGGTGGAGGTGGCATGGTTATTGCTTCATCTTCCTCTCTCATAAGTTCCGCTTCTAGTTCTTCAAGATGTATAGTGCCACCCTCCAAATTATCATCCTCTGGGTGGTTGTCCCAAATTTTATACATTGAACCCTCATAAGCCCAATCACAATAATGACTCAACAACCTCAAGTTGTAGTGCACATAAACCAAGCTTTTTGCCCGGTTTTCATTGAGTCTATTTCTTTTCACATTATGTATGAAGTTGTAGGTGCTCCAACACCTCTCTGCAAAAGAAGTATTTACAACCTGTGAGAGAACTTTTTTTTCCAATTTTGACATAAGTCCCTAGCCGCCATATGATTCCCACCATGTGAGAGCATCAAATTTGTCTCTATCTTCCATTGCATGAAAGGTACCAAACAAACCAGTGCAACTGAAGTATATGCCTAATTCAAGACATACACTAGCACATTCCTCCTTGTCAGGTATCACCTTTTCTAATGGTTCCAAATATCCCGCAGATACCTCTTCATCTATATGGGGTTTGACCCTAACCCCACTCCCTGGTGCAGGTTGGCCCAACCAAGATGCAGAGTAGTATTTTGGCGTAAGGATATACGCCAAGCAATGTAGTGGAACATTAAGTTTATCCCATCGTATACACACACAATCGTGAATCAGTTTATACAAGTTCGGATCATTGTTATGACAATATCTTTTATTTGCCCCAACATGGTATCCATCTGCTCATACACCTCGCCAATCACTAGTTTATTTGTATCTGCAAACCGAATCATGTGATAAACAGGCTTGGTGAAATCCAATACTTGCCTCACATGTGCCCAAAACATACCATCAAGAGCGGCCTCCTCCACCTATTCAAAACCTTGCATGTTAGCTGCATTTGTAGCCCTTTCCTTTAATGCCTTCCAGTGTGGACTTGATACCATGCTAGCCAATGACTCTCTTACCTTCAAAAGGCACCTGAAGGTGAGGTAATAGCTACCAAATCTAGTCCTCGCAATCTTCAACAACTCCAATCTTGAGTGACTGCAGAAAAGGCCATGGGTATTGCTATGATTTGTAATAAATTTTATCATTTCTTTGCCTCTCTTGTACAAATCACCAATCCATTTGTATTGTTCGTTTTTGTTCTTAGCAATATCATGCATCAAAAGGTTCATTGTGTGAACCAAACACCCAGACCAAAATATGTTGCGGTATTTATCCTCAATAATTGATCCCGCTGCCTTACAATTAGGAGCATTATCAGTGATGACTTGGATGACAATGTATGGCCCCATACGCTCAATTGTTTCAAGTAATGGTTCTCCAATGTTAATGCCGGTCTTGAACTTGTCTGAGTAATCATATGTTGAAAGAAAGATGGCACCACTAACAGACAGAGCAAGAACATTTATCAATGGCTTTCCTTTTACATTTGTCCATCCATCAGATATAATGGACACCCCATGGTCAGTCCAAGAACTTGTCATTCTATTCAAAGAATGTGATATTTTTGCTTTTTCATGATCAAGTCCAACAGTTGTTGCCTTGGTATACCTAAGGCTCTTGTATGCTTTAGGGGCATCATTTATGGCAAAAACCATTTCGTGCCAATAAGGTGAGCGAAGAACATTGAATGGTATCCCACATGCATAGAGAAACCTGTAAACTTTTGAATCCACATCATTCCTCCACCCTTCATCAAGGAAATCTGATATGTTTCTATGCCTTAAACATGGTGACCCTGTGCCTCCATATCCACTGCCTTGGAAGGATGCTAAAGGAGTTCTTTGTGCATGTGATTGTGAGGTTGGTTCAAATAAACCCTTTGATTTTTTAGATTTTTATTGGGCTTCCTCCTCTTCCCTTATGTATTTGGCTCTATCTATGCTGACACACCTGTACAAGTTTTGATTCCTATTTGTTTATCTCCATCCCATGGCCTTTTCCCATAGAGGTGCTTTCTGGTGCAGGTGTATGAATCTGTGTAATTATTGTTGCAATGGGGGCAAATGAAATTTAGTGGTTCCACCCCCTTTCCCTGCTTTAGGCCTATTAAAATATTTCCACAATGGGGTTTGGTCTTGTTTAGTTTTTTGAGCTGACTCATGTTCACTCTCCTCTAGCTCCTCCTCACCGGGGTTTTCATCAAATCCACTATGACCCCCTTCTTCATCCCCTTCTTCATTTTCAACCCTCATTTTTCTACTCTCCAACACCATAATAATCAAAAAAGGAAAGAAGAAGAAGAAAATGCCAAGAAATATAACCATGATGTTTGAAATTTAAAGTTTTGAATCTGCAAAAAAATGGAATGGGAATGGGAATGGGAAATAGAGAAAAAAAATTATTTATTTACTTAGGAATGAATATTAAAAAAAATTGCTAGAATAGCATGTAGAGCCTACCTCTTTGGCCTCCAATCTCCCCTGGCTCCTTGCTTTCTCTTGCTCCTTGCTCTCTCCTTGCTCCTCACTCTCTTGCTCTCACTCTCACTCTCAAACAATGATGAAATGAATATGAGGGAGGGTCTATTTATACTCTTTCCCTCCCTCCCTCACTTTATTTTCATACCCGTCATTTTTTTTTTGATGAACTTTTTGTTTTTTTCGCGCATTTTTTTTCCAGGCGTTGTTTACCGCTACTGGGAGCGACTTTTATAACTTGGGAGTGATTGCTCCCCAACCACTCCCGGAGCAACGAGAGCAATGCTCCCTTTGTTGATTCGAAAAAAACCAGGGAGCGCAAATTTTTTCTAGGGAGCGCGCTCCCGAAATCGCTCCCTTTTTGAGAGAGTGCTACCGACCCGCTCTTGAGTCGCTCTTGCCCGGAGTGCGGATTGGAAGCGGGATCAAGAGGGGGGTGGCTCCCCCGCAACACTGATCTCTCATATATAGTGATACTTGATCTCAATATGCTTGGACTTGTCATGAAACACGAGATTGTCTGCTAATCAGATCCCACTCTTATTGTCACAATATATCACTGTCGTATCTAGGACCTGCTCAAACAACACTCCAAAGAGCTTCCTCAACCATATTGCCTCACATATAGCCATGCTAGTAGCAATATACTTTACCTTAGTCATGCTCAAAGCTACAAACTTTGTTTCTTGCTCATCCAAGATATCATGGCAAAACCCAAACTAAAGCAGCACCTTGATGTGCTCTTCTTGTCAATAACATTTCTGACCTAGTCAGCATCAGTGTACCCATGAAGTCTCACGTCTTCGGCAATATATCTCACACCAAGATTAATCGTCCCATGCAAATATATTAGCACATGCTTGGCAGCAACCCAATGTGCATGAAGAGGCTCAATCATGAATTGACTGAAAGTGTTAACTACAAAACATATGTTTGAATGGGTGTTCATGGGGAACATCAATGCCCCAATCAACTATCGATACTCAGAGGCATTCGCCAAGTTAGGTCCAGTAACATATCCACATAACATTTTGAACTTCATCTCAATCAGTGTGATCAAGGACTTGAATTCTACCATTCCAAATATTTCCAACATTTTCACAACATATTTTCCTTCAGAAAGGAAAATCTCTCTAGGATTTTTCCACACTTCTAATCCCAGTTAGTAATCCATCAAACCAAGATCTTTCTTTTTGAATTCAAAGGCCAGATCCCTCTTACACTTGAGCATCAGAGGCTCACTATCTGTCAAGAATAAATCGTCAACATATAAAACCAAAATGAGAGGCATATCTTGGACCACTTTGAAGTAGAGGTTTGCGTCAACATTGTTTCTCGTGAATTCAACCTTCACCAAGTAACTATCAATATGAGCATACCAGGCTCTAGGGGCTTGCTTCAAACCATATAATTCCTTCTTCAACCTACAAACGTGAGTCTTCCTGGTGAAGAATCCATCCTTCACTCGCAACAAGGGCACCAATAGATCTAATAGTGGTATAGCGGGCAACTGGTGCAAATATATCATCATAATCTTCTCCTTCTTTCTAGGAGAAACCTCTAGCCAAGAACCTCGCTTTATATTTCTCAATACTTCCATCAGCTCCATGCTTGATCTTCTATAGCCACTTCGAAGTCACGATAAACTTTTCTTTAGGTCTAGGAACAACATCCCACACATCATTCTTCATGATGGAACCATACTCTTCGGCCATGACATCCTTCCAAACCTTCTCTTTCACGAATTCTTCAAAAGTGGGAGGTTCTGCCTGTATGATGGTGCTCATAGCTACAACATATCCCTGGTACCGGCATGGCTTCTTACTTTCTCTAAAAGTTCCTCTAGTAGCCACATGTCATTCAACATCCTGTAAAGTATCATGAAGCCAAAGGGGTCTCTTCCTGATAGGGGGGCCACATGGAGGAGGCTCCATGGGATCATCAACAACATCTATCTCTGGCTCAGACACAAAGGGAAATCTAGAAGGTCCACATCATCATCCTTCTTTTCAACAAGAGGAGGAGGAATATCCCTAGCCTTTCCAAGGGAAACATCTTCATCAAAAGTCACATCCCTAGTAAACTAAATATTCCTTTGACCCGACACATATATTCTAAAAGCTTTAGAATTATCACAATATCCAACAAATGTACCTTTATTTCCAGTGGCTTCCAGCTTTTTCCTCTTGTCCTTGGCACATGAAAATACACGGGGCAATCAAATATCCTCAGATGTCCAACCTCGAGCTTCACACTTGTGAACACTTTTTCGGGAGTCTTGTTACCTAAGGCTTGATGAGGAGTCTTGTTTTGAACATAGATTGTCGTATTAGTGGCTTCTCCCTAAAGAAACTTCAATAGTTTTTGATCATGCAACATGGCTCTGACAACTTCCATGATAGTCCTATTCTTTCTCTTAGCCACACCATTCTTCTCAAGGTTATAAGGTACAATGGTCTCCTTCGTAATTCCAGCCTTCTTGCAGAAGTCAATAAACTCGTTAGAAGTATATTTTCCACCATTGTCAGACCTGAAGACCTTGATCCTTTTCCTTGTTCGATTCTCTATTAGTGCCTTGAAGTCCTGGAACATCTTGAATGCTTTGTCCTTGTGCTTCAAGTAGAATATCCATGTCTTCCAAGAGAAGTCATCCACAAATATTATATAGTATAGATAGCTGCCTAGAGATTTTACTGGCATGGGACCACATAGATCATAATGGATGAGTTGTAGAATATCATTGGTCCTGCTTTTGCTGGAGGGGAATGGTTCCCTTGACTTCTTTCCAATGACACATCCCTAGCATACTCCATCATGATTATATTGAACATCAGGCATTCCATAAATCATCCTTCTAACTTTGGGCAAGGCTTCATAGTGAAGATGTGCAAACCTTCAGTGCAATAGCTCAATTTGATGATTGCTCTCATGCATCATTGCTCGCAAGGGTCTTCTATTGACTCTATAGAGTCCTTCAATTCTAGATCCCAAGGTGAAAGCATCCCTCATGCAAGATTTCGAAGGCCAAGTGAGGAACTTTCCCCTTATGAAGGCAACTCTCATTCCTTTGTCTTCCAAGGCAAAGATAGATACCACGTTCTTTAATCCCAAAACATATATCACATCATGAATAAGAACGGTTTCCCCATAATCCAAATGAAATTTGACAAAACCAAAACCCTTCACAAGATACATGGAATTGTCTCCAAGCATGATCTTACGATTAGTCTCCCTCTCAACTAGATTTGAGAGGACTTCCCGATACCTAGAGAAATGTCTAGAAGCCCCACTATCTACCAACCAACTATCACACGAATATGGAGGAGAGGAACTTGAAAGAGCAAAAATAAGAATATATTCAGATTGAGTGGCAACAACATTATTTTCATATCTTGAGTTCCTTGATCTCTTTTGTGGACGATAGCCTTCTTCACGATCATCAAGAGCATCTCTTCTTCTTCTATCATCTCTCCTTCCTCTATCATCGCCTCTTCTTCTATCATTAAACATGTTGTTGTTGATTGTTGGAATTTCTATGTCTAACTGTTAGAAATTCTTCCTATACTATTTGATTTATTTCTTCCTACTTGTTTAGTTACTTAACAATTTCTTTACCATGTAAACACTGAAAATAAATGAAAGTACAGTATCAACACATACAGATCATCAACTGAAGGAAACAAGCACACAAGTGACACCGTTGTCTGACTAATGTCCCCGAAAAAACCCAATGCGGGAAAACCGGTGTAGCTATTTAGAGGGTTTTATTATTATGCAATTTCATAATACAACCAGGGTGCCAGAAATGGCTCACCCAACAAAGAATGCCCTCGGCAGTAGTACCTCTTAGTCAGAGATAGATATTCCGGATGAATCATCAGATGAACAATCCCACAGTAACAATACAACTTCTGCTGCTCTACATCACCCTAATAGGGACTGTGTCACCCTATCCAACTCTCCAACTCCAATCTGTCCAACAAAAATCTCCTAGCGTTGCCTCTAAGGCCTATGTCAGCCTTTTTGGCCCAACGTCAGCCTCACAAGGCTCTGCGTTAGCCTCTGGAGCCTCTACATCTCACACGCTGGCCCTCTCTGGCATTGCGCAGCTCTTCGCTGCCTCTGCATGGCATGGCCTTTAGCTGGCTCTACGTCAACCTCTCCCGGATTCTGCGTTGATCCTCCCGTTACTAACTCTGCCTCTCTGCTCTGTATTCACTACCTCTCAATTGCAACTTAGATCACTTCACTCAAATTCCTAAGCAAACCTTGCCCCAGAAAATCGAGTTCTTGATCTCACTTGGTGTGTTCTCCAACTGACCCTCAAGCATCCTCTTATACTTTTCTTGTTGGTCCATCAACAACCGAGACTAAATCTCTAATCAATGGCTAAGATTAAATTTGGCTTGATCCATGACTTTTGGACCATTCTAACCTAGCTTTATATTAATTCACATTAATATTTTATTTTTCTTAAGTTTAGACTTAGGAACTCCATTAAAAATATTAATTATTTTAATATCTCCCAAACTGGTTAGATTCTGCCCAAACCATTTCTGGGTCTTGGAGATCTCATGTGCTTTAGCCTCTCCACCAATTTTCATGGCTAAAGCACATCTGATGCTACCCCAAATCAACACTCCCTATTAGTGAGAATTGTTCTCTAATAATACTCCTCACTGATTATCACCCTGATCATCCAACATCGGTCCCTGTGCTGATGCTAGGCCTCCCCGCCCAACATCCTCTACACTGTTGCATCGTGTACTGCTACCCATGTCCCTGGCACTGCCACTGCTGCATCCGTACCGCAGCTCCCCCTACATTTGTGTTGCTTCCCATGGTCCTGCCACTACCACTGTTGCATTTGCACTGCATCCCCTCATCATGCTACCCATAGCACTGTCACTGCTAACTGCTGCATTGCAACTCAGTTACTGAGAAGTAAGCAACTAATCCTCCCAATTCTGACATCTCTGCCAAGCTAGAAACACTCCTGATGTTGAAACTCCCTCTTGTCGCTGACAAGTGCCCCCTTTATTGACCTCTGCGCTGCTGCAACAACTCCATGCATCCCGCGATGTTGCCTCACACTATCCGAGGACTCCTGCACTGTAGCACCCTTTGTTGCTCCATCTGCAACCATCTCTAACGACATCTGCCAGTCTTGCTTCTCCTGTTTGGGGCTCCCATAACACGGTATAATCTAAAAGAGGTTGAGTACCTCGAGGATCTTGCCCCTCATTGTCTATAGTCCGTCTGACTACAGCGCGATGTCTCCCCACTTCCTCTCATAGCACATTCGTCATCTGTCTCCACTTCTTTCTCCACCTTCGCTGGCATTGCCTTGGTCTTAGAAGCCTCTCCCTTGCTCTTCTTCCTCGGACACTAGTTCGCATAGTGACCCAGTTCCCCACAGTGGAAGCATTTGACCTTGGAGAGGTCCTTCTTCCGTTTCTCATGCTTTCCCGCAAATTCTAAGGCATCATCCTCCTCTTCCTGCTTGATTCTGACCCCCTTGATGTTGCTTCCCGCCTTGGTCAGTCGTTTGATCTCTTCCTGACGAAGAGCCACCCACAGTTCCTCCCAATCCAGAGGATTTGACCTACCCAATAAGCTTTGGACAAATACCTCCTAATCCTCTGAGACCGTGTTAAATACAGTCCTCACCAACATCTCATTCGGCATGGCCCCTATTGAAGTCAACTGATCTCAGATCTCCGTTAATCACCCAAGGAAGACATCTATCTGCTCTTCCCTCTGCATCTGGCAATGAGATCAAGAAGTATTGCGGCTTTCTGCTGTAGGAGAGATTGTGGCTTTCTCAATTCGAATTCTACGTCGAACGTCTTCAACACCCTTCAAACGCCATCCTTGACAAACACAGGCTACAAATGCTATTCACGGCCTAAACAAACTCGCGATCCACTCAAACAATATCTCACAGACAGCATCCACTCATACAATAACTTGGCTCTGATACCATTCAATAGGACCATTTCACAGATACCATTTCTCACAGCAAGATTACAGAAAAACAGATATTTTATTTATATAAGGATGTTCTCATATATAAGGAAATTCTTTTTCCTTAGATTGACTACTGCAGCATTTAGTAGATATAAGTTAGCCGAAGCATAACAAATCTATAGGCTACCTGGCATACAAGCAGACTGAGTCTAAAAGATTTATGTCCCAACTATCAGACTTCTCTAATAATCCGGCCACTTTAGGTTCACACCAGCGTCAAGCACTAATGCGCAGGCTTCTCGAATCACCTATAGACTTTGAACTCAGCTCGTGGTGCAAGCAGATCAGACAGATTGTCCGCAGATGCAGAGCATGAGCGAAATTCGACTCAAAATCTATGATTCCGAATACCCAATTCTCCGAATGAATCTTACTTTACAGCCTTCATTTATTTATAACGCTGGAAGGGAACAAACATCCGTGAATCCACTTTGTACAGACTGATGACTCAAAAGATAATTTACCGAAAGCTAGATTCGGGCATGCGAGGACTGTCCCATGTTATCTCGTCCCTTCTCCTTTTACGATAGCCAGTGGCATGTGAGGACCGAATCTATGACACAAAATGACAGCGAAAGGATAGAAAGAAGAGATATGCAGATCTCATTATTGTACTAAAGATTACACTGTGGATATTCCAGAGCAAGGGAATCCACGAAAGCTTGTCCAACACCATCGTCGGTTGGAAAGACTACACCTTTAGAGTACAAAGTACTCTATCTGGGGATGAGAATTGTGTTGATAGCCAAATCTTTCAATCAAGAAATTATTGAAGTACTGCACGCGAACTTCTTTCTCGGTTTCCCAAACTTGAAGATTATGTCGGTCAAGTGGCTCCAAGAAACTGAGATTAAGGAAAGGATTTGTGCTGGGATCAATTTGCTCGTGAAACTATCATAACTTGTACTGCTGGAGACGCTCCTTACTTTGTAGTGATTTGTTACGAACCATTGTACATGGCCACATCTTCGCATGTTTTGAAGAAAAGAGAGGTCTTCAATATTAGCTATATTTTCAACAGATTTGTATACTATTCCATTCATGTGAGCTCTCGGTTCACTGAATCCCAGAATCTTGAGCATGTGAAGAGAGTATGGCTTTATTACAAGTGCTAACAGCCCGTAAATCTTCCAACATTCCAAGAACCAGTCTAGAGTGGGGTCATTCTGTTCTAATGCTTCTACCGTCATTCCTTCAAAATCAAAGTTGAATTGCATACAATAAAACAAGTTAGAAGCATAATTCTATAAATTCATACCTTCAAAAAATGCATCTCTCAGAGGCCTGTCCGTATCATAATCTTCTTTGTGAAAGTGGTTGCCAAATCTTCTGAAGATAATGTGGCAACTTTCAATGCAATCTTCATCATCATCTCTTTTTTGCAAAACATACATTATACTACCGATGCGCTCTAGGTAGTCCAATGCTTCTATGGCTTCAATATTCATTTGGTCTTGCATTGTTTCTGTCCATAAATAAGGAATCCCGATTCTGTGCTTGATTTCCTTGATAGGATACCAAGATTCATCATGAACCAACAATGGGGTTTCCAACTCATATCTTATCCATCCTGTAGGGGTTTCAATTTCAACATGATCTTCATTTCTTCTAATGAAATTGCAATTTAAAGATAAGACTGAGTGTGCTGACAAAAATTCTCCGCTGAGCATATCAGCAAAACTATTTTTATCTCCAAATATAAATTCTATTTCAAAAGTGTATTGGCTCAGTTGCATGACCCATCGAACCATGGCTGCATCTTCAAAATCACACTTTTGAATAGCATACTTCAAAGCTTGACAATCTGTTCTAACTGTGAATTTTGTATATATTACAAAATCTTTGAATTTTGCTATCCCCAAACAGACTGCTCTTAATTCCTTTTTCATACTGGACCAATTTTGCTGATTTTTGGCCCACAAACTTGATGCATATTGACAGATTTCCATTTCTTTTTTACTACTGGGGTTCCATTGACATAGGACTGCTCCCCAACCTTCATGGCTAGCATTGGTCATAATTATTTTCTCCCAATCTTCTCTAATAGGAGAAAGAGGCTGAATATTTTCTCACCCTTTCTTTTATTCTTTTGACTGCTTGAGTGCAGTCATCAGTCCATGGAATTGGATTCTTTTGAAGCCGTCTATTTAAAAGCTTTCTTTCTTGTGCACAATGCTTCAAAAACTTGGAAATATAGTTCAAGCTTCCCAGAAACCTTTGTAATTGTGTTTTATCTTTGATTTCCTCTGGAAAGTGGTCTACAAAATTTAGGCTCCTTTGGATGACACTATATGACACATACTGAATATTGTAACCCAAGAAATCAATCATTAGCCTAAACAATTTCATTTTTGATTCTGATAATACAATACCCATTTCTTTGATTCTACGCAAGAATAACTTCAAGTGTTTGATGTGGTCTTGGATATTATCAAAATGAATTAATAAATCATCAATATATTTTTTCAAGAATTCCTCCATCCCTTCAAAAGTTTCATATATTATCCTCTGGAATGCCGAAGGAGCATTGATTAATCCAAAGGGCATTATGTTCCATTCATAATGTGCTTGAGGCACAAAGAATGCAGTCTTCCATTTGTCTTCTTCTTTGATCCTGACTTGCCAAAATCTAGATTTTAAATCAAATTTGGAAAAGATTTTTGATTTGGATATCTGAGCAAGAATGGAAGATGGCTTTGGTAGAGGATATGCATCATAATCATGAATAGCATTCAGAGGTTTATAATTTACAACTAATCTTGGCTTACCTCTGGCTATTTCTGCATGTTTATTGACATAAAAGGCAAAGCATGCAATAGGACTCTTACTTTTCCTGATGAGTCCTTTCTTCAGAAAATCTTGGATTTCTTCTTTGCACAATTTAAGTTGTTCTTCATTCATTGCGACAGCTTTTGATCTTCTTAATTTACCACTGAAATCCTTCTTAAGTGGAAGTTCTACTTCATATTTATGCACATGCCAAAATGCATTGGGATCATCTCAACAACATTCCTTGAATTTAGCAGTGCGGTCTGCTATCTCTCTTGCATACTTGTTGTTGTCCAGGTGCTCTTCTGTCTTCAGAATTTCCCTTTTTATCTCCATCTTTGCTAACAAACTTTTCATCCTTTCTAACCTCTGTAGCCGATTTGGAGAATTTGAATTTATGAATGGAAAAAATATTTCTTTGTTTCCTAAGCTGACAAAATAACCATACCTATTGCTAGCGTTGTCTAGCTTAGCTCCATGTTTACTGAAATTTTGAAAAAATGGAGTTCCAAGATACATGGCACAGTCCATTCCTGGAACAATAGGGCAAACTAGATGAACCCCTGTGTCTTCTGTGAGAAACACATCAATGTTTGCCTCATGCTTTGTATAGATATCACCACTGGCCGTAGTGACCTTTGGGCAAGATGTTGGCCTTCGAAGATGCATGCTAACAACTGTGTCACTGACTATATTTAATCGAGGGCCAATAAGGAGTTTCCAATATTCAAAATGTTCTCTGATCCTTACTTTCATTCTTACACAGTACATAACATCTTGATTTAAGATATTGCATCCAAGGCTTGGTCTATGTTCTTCCTTTTCCCCATCTGAATCATCATTCTAGTTGATTTGGGAAGAAATAGGATTATGATGGAAGGTCCAATTTTCTTCTTTTCTAGATATAGGAGGTTATCTAGAAGTAGAAGCTCCTACTGCACAGGCATTCATTAACTTTACATCCAAGTCTCTGTGGTTTTCTATACAAAGTCTTCTATTCTCTTTTACAGTCTTTCTGAGTTCCTTTATTGCCTGATGAATACTAGGCAATGTTTGTGGTAGATTTTCTCCAAATTCTTCATTTCTAAACTGCTTGGTTAAAGCATCTACTGAGAAAAGGCTGGCAGGGGGTACATACCCTTTATTTGGAGATTTCTTTGAATTTGAAGACAAATTCTTCAAATCATCCGTTAACAAATTTCTGTACATTTCTTTTATTTGTGGATCAGTGGCTGCCTGCATCTGCACAAAAAGGTTTTGACTTGTTTCATCATTGTCTGTTTTCATCATTCTGACTGTGTTGCAGTTGCAAACATCTGGATCACTGCAATCACATTCTCTGCATTCTGTACAATGAGGATCTCTGCAAGGCTCCTCATCAGAAGAATCATCAGAATATACATAATTCAATTCATCATCAGAATCTGTGTCAGAAGATAAAAGTTCATCATAGCTACTCGGAAGATCAAAGAAATTTATCTTTCCTTTCTTATTTCTGTATTGCACTTTCTTCTTTGATTTATCCTTTTTCTTTTTAGGGCAATTTGGCACTGTATGGCCTTCTTTATTGCAATTGTAACATATAATTTCTTTTCCTTTAGAAAACATTTTTGTATGTTTGTATGGTTTTTTCTTGTAATGTTTTCTTTCTTTTGTTTGGGAAGGCTGGGAATTCTTTCGGGAGAATGTATGCTTTTTTCTCCATTTCTACCCCTCTGAATTTCTTGCCTTTCCGAGGTGCCATTGTTTGCAGAGCTGTTGATAACCATGAGGTTTCTTTGGATTTGTGGCAGCTCTTGCAATCTTCATTTGAGTGCACAGTTCTACTATGATAGCCTTAACGACTTGTCTGATAATACCAAATTTGTAGTCTCCAATTTTTCCGGGTAGTTTATAGACAATAGCAGAGGAAACCCATTGAGGGAGAGAGGCTACAAAGATCTCTTTCCACTTTGGCTCAAGAACAAGGTCAAGAGACAAAGTGTGTAGGCAGTGAAGAAACTCATTGAAATATTCATCAAAATGCTGCATGTTATGCAACTTCATGGCCAACAGGGTGATGGTGGTGATATCATTTGTAATCTGGGGAAAACCAATTAAGTTTACAGTGATCCCATACAAGAGTTGCCCTATCATATTACTGACAGGCAAATGGGTTACTGGATCCATATAAGTTTTGCCATCTTCATTTAGTATGACAGATTGTTCCCAATATGGGAGGAGATTTGGATCCTTGCGAGTTTCTGCTTTTAGCCAAGAATCCAAATTTCCTTCAAAACCACCAATGGTTCTCCTGGTTGCATTTACAGGGCCAATGTCATCTGCCAAATATGCTCTGTAACAGACAAGCATAGAGTGCAGGACAGATAAAACCCCAGCTTCAGTACAATTATCAATGTTCCACGAATAGGTGGAACTGGCAGACCAATCTTTGTGGTATTTTGACTTCATGAGATCCTTGCGATCTGGTGCAGGATTCCATGTGGTATCCCATCGTGATCTGGTCTGGAGGAAGTAGCATTGATTTGATGCTCGTATTTTTCTTCAGATTGTCGAATACCAAATTGTTCTTTATCTTCAGCAGAAAAATTGTTGATACAGTTCTCTAGAGCTTCCAAATTTGGGGGGAAGTCAATTTTATGCAGACTGGTATCAATATCATCTTCATTTTCGTGTTTGGATGATTCTCCAAACATAAAACTTGAAACACTTCCTTTAGAAGTTTCTTCAGGCTCTTTTGATTTAGTAGGATTAGGAACAGGGTTGAAAAAGCTTGGATTTGCAAATAGGGAACATGGATGTGTAGAATTTGGAGGTGGAAAGTTGATAGAACTGGGAGCCTTAATAAGACTTTCCACTGTAAGAGTAAATATGATATGGAACAGAAGTTTTAGGATCTGAAAATAAGGTAGTATATTTATAAGCTTCTGTACTAGGTTTCTTCTTCAACGAATCTACACCTTTGAGACTTCTAGAACCTGTCTCTTTACAATGTCAAGACTTGTCTTGACTCTGACAATTTCTTGTCCATGGGCAACTGCAGCCTCATGGATCTTTCTCTCTATTTGCAGAGAGTTTATCCAGACTCTGTGCAATAGTATGGTCATTTTCAGAAAGAGTCTTAATACTGTCATTCAGGCAAACAATATTATAATCTTGTTTCTGCAAAATCCTACCAAGCATCAATTTCATTTCAGAACATTCAGTATCCAAAGAATCAAATCTAGTCTTGACAAATTTCTCTAGACTAGATAAAGCTAGATTTGTCCAATTTGTAGCAGCTATGGAATCTTTGGCTGCTAAAGAATGATCATCAGGATGAGATGGAATCAATTTGTACAATTTCCCATCCTGAATTCTAACTACAAAATTTTTCCAAGGTGGGAATTCAGTCTCTGTTTCAAAGGCAAAGCCATCAAGGAGTTCCCACTTATGTTTATTCGGAGTCCCAGCTCTCATCATATTTACATGTCGCTGAGAGCACACATTTCTGATCAATTCCTCAACTTTTGCTCTTACTGTTATCAGGGTTCTTGGAATGTTTGGCTTGGCTAACATACTCTAAATTTTGGAATGAAAGGCTGGTGCTTTTAATGGAGGTGGAATCACTACCGGATTTTCTTTCATCTTTTCTTCTACAAATTTCTCACTATCCTTGATCCTTTTCTATTTTGCTTGATTTCTAAATTGCTTCATCAAGGATTGTTCTATTTGATTAGCAGAGGGATAGTACCATTCATAAAATGAAATCCATTGATTTTCTGTTTTCATCCATTCCTTCCATTTTTCACTATTTTGTTGGCTAAACTATGCTCTGTCCTTTTTGTCTAGAAGGCGAACTTCTTGCATATACAAATGTTCGTTTTCATGTGTATATATATCCCAAGTGAACATTTTCTTTTTCCAACTGTCTTCTAGGTCATATGGGCCAATTCCCTTGAAGATTTTAAGGAAGGCAATTATCTCAGAATCAGAAGGGATCTCTACTGATCTTGGGATTTTATCTATAGGATTTCTTCTGTATGAAGGAATAGGTGAAGCATCAACATATCCTAGACCAAAATGAGAAGAACCAGAGACAATATGTACAAGTAGTTCTTCTTGCGGATTAAAAAAGGAAACATGTTTATATTTTTCAACAGATGACTCAAACTCAGAAGGTGGAGTGAACTTGATCATATTGATTCTTTGAGAGCTTGAAGGTTCACCGTAAGGAGTTGAAGGATCTGATGAAAACTGGCAAAAAGTTTTTGTACAATGGGGGTGGTCACAGACTGAACTGAAAACTGGGTTCGGATTTATAGAGGGCTGAATAAATAATTTCCGGAGTGACTCATAAACAGTGGGATCAATGACAATTTGCTGTGGGGCTTATGTCTGTACAGGGTGTAATTGGTTCGTCACTGAAGTAGGTATTGTGGAGACAGAGGGTCCACCACGCTCAGCGGTGTGATCTCTGGGAAATCTAGTGA
The DNA here is from genome assembly GCA_000404065.3 of Pinus taeda. Taxonomy (NCBI): domain Eukaryota; kingdom Viridiplantae; phylum Streptophyta; class Pinopsida; order Pinales; family Pinaceae; genus Pinus; species Pinus taeda. Next base: position 213,931 of record APFE031255330.1, on the reverse strand, counting down.
TTATGGACTGTGTTGCAGCGATAGGCCTTTGGACTGGTTTTGCCCAGTTGGTGATCCAGTCATCATGAGGACAAAGATCATTTCTGGAGATGGGAACTGGTGCAACTGGGTTACATGAAGAATCATACTGAATTAATGTTACTGTATCATCGGGAGGAGAATGCAACACAACAGCAATTGTTGTATTGTAGAATCGAACACAAGTAATAAAGAAAATAGTCATATTTTTGGATTTTGCTCTAAAATGTTCATGCCCTTTTGTCTGTACACCTAGGATTAAACATTTCAGGATATGGGGGTCAGATAATGAAACAGAAAAATCAAGATACACATCATATTGTACAGGACCATCGGAAAGACTGGTCTCTATGCCTCCAATGAGGGCTTTGGAAAATACTATCCATCGATTATCAAGCAGGGCCGAGAAAACATAGACGCGTTGGCCTTTTCTATGCAGAGCATTAAGACCGATCCTTACCATCCCCAGATGAACATACTGATAACCACTTTTCAAGGCTGCTTTAATGTGACGCTCTTCTAGGAGTGGGATAGTCATCATTATATTGAGGTTTAAATCTGTTTGAACTGCTTTCTCACGGATTTTTATTTGACTCAGGGCTTTTAAATGAAAAGGAGATATTCCTCTATAAACTTCAGCAGGGGATACTGGAGGTAATTTCCAATTCACTGTCGGGTTTAACTCTTCTTGTTCAATAGAAGCAGAATTTCCAGAAGTTGATTCAGAACGACATAAACCTTCTAAACCTGATCACAAGTCTTCTTCTGTTTGAACATCTTTAAAATGTTTTGAACCAAACATACCCCTTGAGCTAGAATGAGAAGTACTACTTGAAGCATCCATTTTACAGAAAGATGGAGTAATATGGATAATACCAAGATTTGATCTTGCACAATGAGATCAAGAAGTATTGTGGCTTTCTGTTGTGGGAGAGATTGTGGCTTCCTCGATTCGAATTCTACACCGAACATCTTCAACACCCTTCAAACGCCATCCTCGGCAAACACGGGCTACAAACGCTATTCACGGCCTCAACAAACTCGCGATCCACTCAAACAATATCTCACAGACAACATCCACTCATACAATAACTTGGCTCTGATACCATTCAACAGGACCATTTCACAGATACCATTTCTCACAGCAAGATTACGGAAAAACAGATATTTTATTTATATAAGGATGTTCTCATACATAAGGAACTTATTTTTCCACATATTGATTGCTGCAGCATTTAGTAGATATAAGTTAGCTACCGCAACTGATTTTCTAGAAGCATCTTCCTCTGCACGGAAGTATGTTGATACAACTTCTTCAGGGCATCCCACATCTCATTTGTTGTGCCCTTCTCGACAATATGTGGTACCACATGATCCTTGACCTCATCAAGAATGATGCACTTAGCCCTAGCCATTGCCTCCTCGTACTTCAAATTTTCAGTCGGGTCAACTGGGATCGCTATCGTTTTCAAGGCGAAGTGTTTGATGTGATACATATCTAGAATGGACAAGATCTTGGCCTTCCAGACTACGAAGTTCGAAGCTCTGTCCAATCTATCCTGATCTCTTAGCACATCCACTGCCATTTCGCTACTCCTCTTTCGACTCTTTCAAGTCTCTCTACTTCCCTCCTGGAAGTCCTCTGATCGACTCCTGCTGAGTCTCTCAATTTCCCGTCTGGAAGTTCTCGATCTGACTCCCTCTGAGCCTCGATTTCCCAATCCCTCTGCCAATGTCAAGATGCCCCACTTAGATCGTTTATGTAGCTGCACCACTGATCTGGATTTCTTGGCTAGAAATCCTTGGCAGCAACTCCCTCCACCTTTGTCTTGCCCTATTAGGTATTGTTCCGACCACAATACCCCACCAGCTTCACTCTGCAACTTACCCACAGCCTCCTATGCCCCAACAGCCAGAAGGTTAGAGCCTCTATGTTCTGCGCAATCCTGGCACCGACATAATCTGCACCTCCTGGCCACAGCGTCGATCCTTCTTGATTGAGAAAAATGACTAGGCATTGCATAGGTCAGGTTTGCTCCTCTCTGCCTCAGCGTTGATCCTCTCCTAGCTCGAACTAATGACGCAGGCTCTCTACGTCACCCTTCCTTGCTGCTTTCTGCTAGGAACAACTTTTGTCACTCGGGACTGTTGTTTCTGTTGTTGCTACTCTGCTTGGCTAATGCCTTCAATTATCATGTGATCTACAACTTGGCTCTAATACCATGTTGGCATTTCTAAATCTAACCGTTAGAAATTATTCCTTTACTATTTGATTTATTTCTTCCTACTTGTTCAGTTACTTAACAAGTTATTTACCATGTAAATACTGAAAATAAATATAGGTACAGTATCAACATATACAGATCATCAACTGAAAAAAACAAGCACATAAGTGACACCATTGTTTTTGGACTAATGTCCCTGGAAAAACCCAAAGCGGGAAAAACAGTGCAGCTATTTAGAGGGTTTTATTATTATGCAGTTTCAAAATACAACCAGGGTGTTAAAAATGGCTCACCCAACAAAGAATGCCCTCAGCAATAGTAACTCTTAGTCGAAGACAAATATTCTGGTTGAATCACTGGATGAACGATCCCACAGTAACAATATAGCTTTCGTTGCTCTACGTCACCCTATCCAGCTCTCTAGCACCAATCTGTCCCACGAAGATCTCCTAGGGCTGCCTCTAGGGCCTGCGTCAGCCTATCTGGCCTAGCGTCAGCGCAGCGGCAGCCACTCGGGGCTCTGTATCAGCCTTTGAAGCCTCTATGTCTCATATGCTAGCCCTCTCTGGCCCTGCGCAACTCCCGGCTGCCTCTGCATGACCTCTAGTTGCCTCTACGTTGCCTCTAGCTGGCTCTGCGTCAACCTCTCCTGGCTTCTGCGCTGATCCTCCCAGTACTAACTCTGCCTCTCTACTCTGTATTCACTACCCCTCAGTTGCAACTCAGATCACTTCCTTCAATTTCCTCAGCAAACCCTGCCCTCGAAAATCGAGTTCTTAATCTCACTTAGTGTGTTCTCCAACTGACCCTCAAGCCTCCTCTTATACTTTTCTCATTGGTCCATCAATGGCCGAGATTAAATCTCTAATCAATGGCTAAGATTAGATTTGGCTTGATCCATGACTTTTGGCCATTCTAACCCAGTTTTATATTAATTCACATTAATATTTTATTTTTCCTAAGTTTAGACTTAGGAACTCCATTAAAAATATTAATTATTTTAATATCTCCCAAACTGGTTAAATTCTGCCCAAACCATTTATGAGTCTTGGAGATCTCATGTGCTTTAGCTTCTCCACCAATTTTCATGGCTAGAGCACATCCGATGCTACCCCAAATCAACATTTAAACCACGATTGGACCTTGGAGTATCTCCCTTTTCTAGGCAATCTTGGGCATAGTGACCATGCTTGTGGCAGTTGTAACATTCAACTTTTGATAATCCCCTTTTGAATCTCCTATTGGAATTCCTGGATTTTGGAGTAGTTTTTCTAGAGTTATATGGTCTTCCTCTTCCTTTCCTCTTCTTGTTTTGTGCAGCAAATGCAGAGGGCTCTCCTTCTTCATACTTTTGAATCCTCCCTCTAGAGATCATCTTGGTTTCTTCTTGAGTACATTTTGCCAACCAACTCATCAAATGTTGGGAACTTGGCACTGTTGCTAACAGTAGTGATGAAGGTTTCCCAAATAGGAGGAAGACCATGAAGAGTAGCGAGCACCAACACTCTATCAGATATAGGCTCACAAGCAGTCTATAATTGATCGCTTAGTTGGGATATCCTCATGACATAGGATTGCACAAATTCCCACTTGTTCATTTTAATGTCCTTGAGTTGATTCTTCAAGGAGAGAATATGATTCAAATTGTTGACATCATACATCCCAACCAACTTATCATAGATGTCCTTAGATTTCTTTAATTTTCCAACATAAATAAGCAAATGATCTTTTAACGAATCAATAAGAATTTTCTTGGCTTTGAGTCACCTTTCTTATATTTAAACTTGGCAGCAACAGGAGCATTTTCTGGTGGCTCAGGTACTTTTCCTTCCACATTCCAAAACACCATTGTCGTCCAGTATTACTTCCAACCTAATCTTCCAAGCAACAAAATTTGATGAGTCACCCAACTTCTTTGTATCCTTGAAGTAAGTGGGAGACATCTTGATCAAGTAGCTTCTTCCAAATAGATTCCTTCAAAGGTAATTGCTTTGGTCTCTTGTCTCCTTGGGCTTGCTACCCAGCACTAGTGGGTGACCCCTATGGAAGAGAATTTCTCCTATGATTTGTCTTCAGTCAGCAACCAACAGCCCCTTGCAGCCACCTGATAGCTCAATGTGCTACCATTCTCTGCCACCTGAGCCAATTGTTGTGTACCCTCGGTAATCTATCATGATCATATGTTTGAAGGTAGGCCATCCAATCCCGAGGGTATGATTTTTCATTATGTAATTGGGTGTTTATGCTTCCTTTTCCTAAGCACACTTGGGCATGGATTACTAGAGAAGCTTGGGGGTTAATCTCGTATCCTTGTCTCATTGAATCTCCTTTGTTGGCTACTAGCTTTAGGAGTGGCACTACATGGGAAACCTTGATTTTGGTTGAGTGATTCCGCTTCCCAATGTTATATATCTCACTCCCCTCCACTCATTACAAGCCCTGTTCACACTTTCCCCATCTGGGTCCACATTTGTCCATTGGCCACACCTTAAGTCGGGCTTGGAACGATGCCCCAGAGGTTGTTGCAGCTAAAAAAAGGGTAAAAGCATAATATGGACACTTACAATAGAAAAAGTATCACAAAATGCAAAAGATGGTCGAGACAATAAAATTTAGCACATGGGCACAAGCCAAACATGAGCTCTACCTACTATCATTATGGCCATCACCCTGATTCCTAGGGCCCCTATGAGTGCCCCACTTCATCATTAAGGAGCCCATGTATGTCCCAACACCTGCTGGCAATGAACTACCCCACCTTAAGGGCGTAATAACTGCTACATCTTACACATCACGCTCTCATCCCCTTGAGCCCTGAACAGTAAAATGAAGAAAAACCAATAAAAGGCAAAAGGCAAATGAAGAAGGGTGGAAAAACAAAGGTCAAGGTAACTCATGTACCACAATTGCTCCCTCCTACATTCATACATCCAAGGTGTGGGCCTCCTTCATCATTGCTACCCTACCATGGCATGTGGCTTGGAGCCTTCCCTTTGTCCCCGCTCTGTTGCATCATCATTTCACATGACACCTGCCACATAATGGGTGTACCATGAACCTGTCATTCCCTTAGAAGTTGAAACCACTTAATAGGATCCTTCGTTAACCTCTCTTTCTAAAGAACGAAACATCTGCGCATGTCTAAAACCCTAAATTTGGGAAGGAAACCCACTATGAAGTGTCCACTTTTGCCCTTATTAGCAAGATTATTTACTCAATTGCACTAATGAATCATTGTATTGGAAGGTGAGGAGATGCATTTGATCTTATACAAGATTGCAGGTGGGTTCTCTTCTTGGACTTGGCCTCCCCATACGAGATCCAAGCCCTCCAAAGGATCACAATGGCATTTGTAGGGTGAGCATTAAAAGCAATGGGCCTCCAACCATGTAGAGTATTGATTGCCACACAATGGGCTCTTTCAGCACCACCACTCGCCTGTTCATGCCCCAATTATACAAAGATGATGATGCACTTGGACCACATTGCCCAGTCGCCTGCACATTGCACCTCACACTCAGCAACTGATCCAGGGCCTATAGGAGGTTACGTCTTTCCTAGGGATACATGGGAGGGCATGTCATCTTCTAGCCCTCATTGAACCATAAACCTATTCCCCTTCTCCCCTCTCCTTTTCTCGAGGTCTAGTCCTCTAGGTCACCTAGGGCATCAATTATCTCACAATCTAGCTATCCAAATACTTCGATTTTTGGTCCACAACTGCGATGCTGTGTACTCAAGAAGCCCTCCAAATTTCATGAGATTCCAACGGTGGGAATCTTGAGATAGTGCAAAACATAGCTCGAAGACCAATTTTTGTCCTTGGTTTCCCTTATACTAGAAACCTCACTAGGATTCTTGCATTGCCTTTTATTGAAAATTCATTCTTGATCCCTTTCCCCTCCCTAATTAGGCCAAGCATATCATTGGTTACTAAATCCTATCCCCTTGACCTAACCTCGGGTCCACTTGGTCCTGTGTGGTCCCATGAACTATCATGGTTAATTCTTTGAAGATCACTTGGAACCCAAGTTTCCACAACAATTCTAGGGCTTACGGATCTCCTTTATAAGACACATACTCAAAACCTAACCCTTGAAATTCTCCCCAAGCCCTTCCTTGAGAACCTTCCATCTTGTCTTCCAAGACAAGAAAGTGACATATATCAGCCTCTCTTGTGAATAGGCTTCCAGGATTCACCCCTCGCCCTATCATTGGTCCATCCATTTCATGATCCTTATCCTAACGAGTCTCCTCCCATTGGTAAAAGTTTGTAAACAGTAGGAAGCTTAAGTTGTGGTGACAGTGGGCTTTAGCTTCATTGTTTATCTTGACCTAGCAAGTGCCTCTCTAGGATCCCTGCTAGTTTGGGCGATAACAATGCCTATTGGTCAAAGAAGGGAATTTTCTCATTTTGTTCAATATGGAGTATCTAGTTTGGTCATTAACGAAAAAACTATTCAAGAAAGGACAATGCCTCTAAAGGCAAAGGCCCTTATGACATCATCACCATTAGGGTCAACTAATGTTGCATATAAAACTCTTAAAGTAAGGGATAATGAATCAGCATGGGAGTCTCACATTCAATAATCACATGGTTCACATGACTATGAAAACCAATGTGCGATTGCAGCACAGTAGACGAAGCAGCTACAAAAATGATAAGAGGAGAGAATAAAAGAGTTAAAGGTAGAGCTACTTAAGCAGATGAATGAGAAAATCATTAACAATAAGTTTGGTGCCATGTCCAGCCCCATGAGATGCGATAATGTAGCAGCTGATGTCAACACAGAAACCAACGCAAAAAGGAAAGAGACAGGTTTTATCAAGAATTGGAAGGAGGGCAATGTGATGGCATTCTTAGGAAATCTTTAACACAAATTGTGTACTCATAAATAAAACTAGAGAGACCCCCATCTCTCATATCCGAGTTATAGAACAGTCATGATGAGGAAAGCAACATCCCGGACATACACTGCAATCTGAATGTCTTGATGGACAGCGAGAAGATGACAACGAACTCCATTATGACAACAGTGGAGACAAATTGCATGATTTAGACATTGTTGAAGCAACCACCGATGAAGAACAGATTGCAGCTTCAGTCGGTGGAAATAAGAATAAGGAATTTAACCCTGATGATCTAGTTCTGGAAGTTCCAATACAACAAACATCAAACAATGAAATTCAAGCTAATGAAGAATGCAGTAAAAAGTATACCTAGGTTTCACACATTGCTCATAAAGGTCCCAGATTACTTAATGAGTTCAAAATTGCATGATTCAGAAGCCGCTGAAGAATACAAGAACTTCATAGTTAAAAAGAAAGATCATAGTACATAGTTTTCCAAAAATACAACGCAGAATACTCAAGAAATAATGTCCTCTAAGAACTACAATGACAAAACTCAAGAGGCTATGATGGATGAAGCTCATGAAGTCAAGTTTAAATTTTCAAATAATAGCTAAGAGTGTTTTGATCTTAACGAGTTGAAAAGCCCTCAAATAAAGGGAGATGGCAACCAACAAAATTATGATAATCAAAATCAAGAAGGTGGAGAATCTAGAGTCCTGAAAAGAGTTTGAGCTCGCTGGTTGTGGATGATAACATTGACATTTATTCCTTATCAGAGGAGTTTGAGAAGTCGTCATCATACAACTCAATGATAGCCCTTGTTGAGAACTCAAGTGCATTCTACCCATTCTACTCGTGCATCATCTATCAATTCGACGTGTGATATTGAGTGGCTACCTCTAGCATTTGCATCAACAACACCTATGCTTTACACAGGTTCCTCATCAGTTTTCACTGAACATGGGAGTTAGTCATCTGGACAACAGGAATTTTATAATACAACATTCAAGAAATCAGTGTCAAATGATCTTCCAACATTGATGATCACAAATGTTAATTTAAAATACATGATCCAACTGCAAGCCAGTCTAATATGGCACACAAGGATTTTTTTAGTTTTAAATTTTTTTGAAATTTTTTAGATTTTTTAATGTTTTTGATTTTTTTAAAATCAAAATAACAACAAAAATCAAAATCAAAACACAAATCAAAATCCTACGTTAAAATAAAAATGTAAAACAAAAAAAAAATAGAATAAAACAAATCGAAAAAAGTAAAACAAATACATTGATTTAATCTAAAGCCAAAAAACCTAACCTAACATACATACAAAATGAAACAAAACAAAAATCGGATGTCTTTATGTTGTATGTGCAGGTTAGAAGGGCTCGACAGCGGAAGCAGCATTTGGAGCCATGGATGAGCAGCGAGCAGGGAGTAACGAGGGATGGAAGGTTGCAGATGGAGGGAGGGCACATGTTTTTGGCAGATAGCGAAGAATGGACAGAATAGGGAGAGATGGAGATGCACATGTCAAGATAGGGAGGAGCAAGGGCGAGGGATAGCGACTTGTAGGCACGCAGGTGATGTAAGGGAAGGGAAAACAGAGGTAGAAAGCGCTGGGGCTGCGAGTTCAAAGGAGCCGCAGTGAATGAGGGGGAGATCAGCAGAGGAGGGTTTCCAAGGAGCTTGGGCAGCGAAATTGCAAAGAAACATGGCTAAATGGAAATAAGGAAGCGTTTAGCTATGTGTAAGCTGGCAGAGACAGCGAAAATGGCAACAAAGAGGAGGGAGGGTAAAAGACAAAAAATCGGATTTTTTCAGAGAAAGGGAAAAAAAACGCAGCAGAAAATGGTAACCAAAAAAAACCTCAAGATAAACCCAGAAATTTATATTTTTTAAATGATATATTTTTGCTTCAGATTTCCTTTCACAAAACTTATGAAATTATCAGAAAATTTGAAACTCTTCAAGCTGTAAAATCTTTTTAACAATATCCCTGCAAAATGGTATTGAGGCCAAATCTTACCCTCTAGGGCCTAGATCTGGCTTCAAATTAAACTTCTCTTTTAGATCTAGACCCTATACCTGCAAAAATGAAAACAGAAACACCTAGAACCCATATATACATAAATAAATAAAACCCCAGAAACCTAAGTTGGAAAACCAAGAAAAATTATAGTTCTATGCACAAAAATGGTAAACCTATCAGATCTGAGGAGTATGAATCTAACTCCGCTCTCAGATCTGATAATCTAAGACTCTCAACCGCCAGATTTATCAATTTTTCACACAAAAAAATAAATTTTTCAAGTTTAAAGGAGGTGTTAACTCGAAAACCCTTCGTGTATCACCAATAAAATCTTATGATAAGCCCATAGCTAATTTAGCTAGGCTCTTCAAGAAACACAGATCGGGAGTTGGTTGGTTCAACTGAAACTTCCCCTAACACCCGAGAATCTAAAATCAAGATTTCCCTGCAAAACTCAATTCGACCATAAAAAATAGAGCGAGAAAATAATAATAGAATTCAGACAAACAGAGATACCTGCTATTACATCAAAATATAAATTATTATTCAAACCCTAGTGACTGAGCAAGATACCTATACTCAAATCAATCTTTAGAAGCTATCATCAATGGCTTTACAAAAAAATATGCATGAAATAAAAAACATCTTACAGTATTCCCATGAAGAGTAACACCAGCAGAAATTAACCCCAAAGTCTTTATTTATTATCCAGAAAAAGATTACACCAGAGATTTTCGCTAAGCACACACCTCAAAGTTGGATCGATCAACTGACAAATGACTTCCTATTTAAAGATAAATCCTCCAACGGCTAGTGTGAATGATCTTCATCAAAACAATCTCAACCGTTGATGAAGATTAAAATTTCTTTTAATCTCATTTGCCGAAATATTTAAATATTTGGGGAAATTCGAAATTTGTAATTATATGAAATTTCATTAACTCAAAAATTGGATTTTTGAGTTAATTTCCCCAAAAATTTGACTTTGACTTAACCCCAGGGATCAAAGGTTTAAAATTTAGCAAAATAATTAATTTACCTTAGTCTCGGGACCTTTTAAAATATAATTTTTTAGGACTGACGAATTTTGCCTTTGGAGAATATAAATTTACCTAGGACTTAGAATTAATTAAATTTTTTACTTAGGATTTTAATTAATTTTTGGCCAGAAACTTTAATTAATTAACCTATAAGGGGATAAATTATTTTTCCAACCCTCAAGACACTTTACATCATGATTTTCATAGTTTTTACATCATAAAGGGGAAAACCCATTTGTAATAGACCCTCACAAACTACCCATTTCTGCAACACAAATATAATCCAGTAGACCAAGTGATCTGTAATAAAATAATCTAATCAAATAGTCACGATTATTCCCAAATTACTTTTACATAGACTCGATCTAAAAGACTAGGACTCGCCTAAGATCCTAGTGACAAAATCCATTCCAGCTTTGGGGTAAGACTGGAGGAAAACTCTTCCGACCATCCGAGAATGGATTGGTGCGACAAAAACCCTCCGAAAATGGAGATCGTCACTAGAAAGATAAGTTTACCTAGGTTGTTACATTCATGACACAGTTCTGCTGAAATTATTTACATCATATACATGCAGAATGGGTTTACATTATAACATGATGATCAGGCTGATGATGATAGCTGGACAGCACAGACACATTGATCAAGTGCTATCCCTTTTGCGAAAAAATAGGGTCTACAGCTATGGGTCGGTGACGTGTAGTGGTCAACAGGTTGCACGAAGAGGTAGCATTGACTTGAGTCCACATGGAAATAGGGGAGAAAGGTCTCCATTATAACATATGCATGTTACAGCTACAGGAAATTCTATCCATCAGCCATCAAAAAGTGGAATTGCAAGGTTGAAGTATATGATTCCACAACCATTTGCTCTCACCAATGACAAAAGGACTTCTACAAGGGTGTGGCCTTGTCAAGGTAATATCCATTGACATGAAAATGTATATTGGTGTGCCAGAGCTACCCCACCCTCTTCAGTTCCTAAAGGGGACAAGATGTCAGTGAAAATGAAGACACAAATTGTTTGCAATCTTTTGCTCTCTTAAAATCTACATCTAGATGACCAAAAATTGCATCCACCCAAGCATACAAAACGAGGGGAAGATGCCCATTCCACCTTTTCCCTAACTACAAGTGCAGAACCAATAAGAGGTTCTAAGGGCAAGTCTGGCAGTGCTCCTTATAAGGTTGTTTGTAGCTTTAGATGCAATGAGAGAGCTGAGAAGCATAACTTGTAAGGAGGTTTTTTCAAAATCGAATGCAAAGGAATCAGAGGAAAGCTAGTTGCAAGTCCAAACAAGGGAGCTGCAAGAAGCTGAGATAAAAATGTGTATGAAAAGTTTGCCATTCAAAGCAGCTCCCCTGCCCGCATTCTACCATGAAGCAGCTCCACCAAAGGCTGAGCTGAAGAAGATTCCACTTATGGGCCCAAGATCTCGCAAGCTAGGGCGGAGAAGGAGCTATATTCGTGTAGAAATTGAAAATGACCAGAAAGATGGATGCAAGGAAAGTGAGCAGTTTTCACCCTTGAACGTGAGTGGACAACTTTTACAACACCCAGATATACAATTGCTTGAGGACAAGCAATCTCGCAAAGGCGGGATTGTAATGTTCCCAATTGATTAATAGCCCACAAGAGGACGAAATAGCCTATCCAACCAAGTAGCCTATAGTCCTGAAAAGGGGGAAAGATACAATTTTTCAAATGTTGGAGCAACATTCTGTAAATGTTGGTTCAGCTGGGGCAAAAAAAACCTAAAATTGGGAGTCACATTCACAAAGCCTCACATTTGGGAGTCACATTCACAAAGCCTCACATTTGGGAGCCCATGAAGGAATCTATAAATAGACGAGAGTTGGAATCAATTGGATGGGAATATTTATAGATTTCTTAAGCCTGAGGCTCTGAGAGTTTTAATACCCCTTTTCCTTGTCTAGTTTCGGTGGAGGTGATCTCACCCTAGCTAGTCTCTACTGATTTCAGTGGTGAAAGGTTCTACCCTAATCAGCCATCCCTCTTCACTCATTATCTATTATCATTCATCTGGAACAGTCTGTTGTTTATTGATTTCGCACATCAAGCAGATTTTTGGCCAGCTAAAGGATTTGGGCTTTGGCTCGTGAGAACAGTCTAAGGTTATTTAAGGGCAGCACATAGTTGAGGCTCGTTCCAGGCACAGACAGAGGCAGCAAGTGAAATTCTGGGCTGCAAGGCCACAGGACCGCAAAGCCAAGGGCCTGTTCTGGTTGGACCTAATTCTGGGCAGCGAAATCTGGTACAGCGGCCTATTTGAGGAAATAAGAGTCAGTCTTCTGTGGCAGAGAGAGTTCAGACTCCCTGAACAGGAACTATGCAATTCCGTGATTTGGCGAGCCTAAATTCTCCGTGGGAGGACTGAAAGTAGCAGGCTCAGCTGCACATTCTGGGCATTCTCCTAGCCCTATGCACTAATGGACAGAAAGGAGTGGCGGGTATGTAACAAACAGATTGGGCACAGATAGTCCCCTTGTAGGCAGAGGTCAAGAATATCATCAATCTGTGAGTTAGTCAAAACTTTAGAGGATTATCATTATTGATTTCAGTTGTAATTTCTGAAGAAGATATTTTTGGTAAACATCGTTTATTGATTACTCCAAATTATTGGTATAGCAGCCCTAGTGCCTGACTGTTATAATAAATTACTGCATACTGCCAAGTTTAGTATTCTTTGTATACTCCGAATTACATTATCTATGCTTGAAGTGGTAAATTGGTAGTGCACATCTCATGAATTTATAAACCCTAAGGGAAAAAATTAACCTAGGGCATTACAACTAGGGTAAATTAGGGTTAAGTTACAGAACATTCTGCATTTTTCAGCCTCATTTACTTTGGACCATATTGCCCAAGGGTTAGACAGACTTAGACTTTGCATGCATCCAATTGGAAAAGTGAAAATATTATTTTACATGCATTTTTCAGCAATTAATCAAGGCTAACATCTAGGGATTTTATTGTTGTATTGTGTTTTCAGGCATTCAAAATTGTTGTAATTTAATTCCTTGTTTATTCATTGAATAGTCCTAATTTTTCACTTATTTATCATAGATTATAGGTTTGTTTTCTTATAGTTATAAAAAATTTGCATGCTGTAACTTTTCTGGTTAAAACCCTAGCTTATAACAGCAAAGTATTTTTTCTAAATTGCATGTGTCAAGCCTATTTGAAACTCTTAGGACTTGCTAATCCATTTAGATTTAGTTGTAGGGTCCTTCGAACTCATCTTTTTGAAAATATATCTTAAATCACCCAAAACCTTAACATCGCATATTTACTTTTGGGTAAATCTTGTAGTAGAACCCTTAGCGAGTATTTAGCTTAACACCATTTGGGTTACTTAATACCTAAATCTAGGTTGTCATTGATGTCAATAGTTGATCGTTGATATAGCAATGACAGAATCGCAAATATTCTTGAAGATGCCAGAAGATGACTACAACTCTTGTTTAAGTTGATGGACTGTCAATCATGCTTCTTGATGACACGTCTATGATAAAAAGACTACATGATGACTTATGTGGACAATGATGATGACTTATTAGGTGGACTACACTTCAAAGACTGCCTGTATGACATATACAAGGAGACAAGGTGATGAAGAAGGCAATCAAGGACATGATGGTGTCTCTACATTGAAGAAGGCAAGCATGATTGTGACCCTACATTGAAGAAGACAAGGACATAATTAAACCATAAAGAAGTCCTACACTCAAAGGCATTATGCCTTGCCTCCATTTCTGCACTCATAAAGGACCAGTCACATTAAAAGTTATTTTCACCTCCTTAGAGGCAGAATCTCACCATGAGACCTTCACCATCTTGAAGAGCTTAATTTTGCCTTTCCGACGAGCTATTACTCAGCCCAAAACTCCAAGCAGTTTGGGAGAAGTGAATTTTTGAAGTTAAGTTATTAATTATGGACATGGAGCCGACCTGAGCAAACCTACCTTGTCGGCCAACAAAAGAGACATGTATGTTCAAACTTAACGTTCAAGAAGCCATTAATAGGAGTTTCGAGCTCCTCGTTTGTATCATCATTTTTCCCAGATCAGAAAGACAGAAGTCTATTAGATGTTCACAACTCGTGAACTGAAGGAGGCAGAATTGAAGACTTGTTTTGGGTTATGAAGACTGTAGCTCTTATGATATCTCGGACCTTACCTCTATCTGTCTCGGACTTGCTGTGATAAATTTCCTGTGGGAACCTACAATACTTAAGATGTTTTGACAAGAGTTATTTCAGACAAAAGGCTCAGAACCCTTGATAGAATCCGACTGGTACAGAAATGGTAGATGATCTCAACTGTGGTGGGTGCTCTCGGACTGTTGCAGAAGTAGTGAATGTTCTCGGACTATAGTAGGGTGTTGGTGCAGGAGTTGTTGACATTTCTTGACTGTGCAGTTTCGGACTACAGCATATCTTTCTCGGGACTGTGCATACTTGTTGTGGCTCAGTTTTGATTCCTTACCTTGGACTCACCTGTGAACTGTGAGCAAGAACCTCAATCATTCGTTGAGGACTGTGGTTCAAACTTCCTATGGTTCAGTTTGTGTGACAATTGCCAAGCCTCAAATCTCACTTTGGATTGTTGTGGTTTTGGCTCGGGCCTCTCCTAAACAGCTTGGACTACTCATTGGTGAACAGATATAACTACATTCTTCGAACAGAGGACTGTAGTATCACCTCTCTTCCTCTTGAACAGTGACATAGTTGGATTACAGAATCTCCTCTTGAACAGCAGTCGTGATGGACTAAGTGAAGCCCAGTTTAATAGTACATTTGAAAGCAATCTTTTAGAGATCGTCTTTGAGATTGGGATCCCTTTGAAGGCATTTTGGAAGCAGTCAAGATCTTTGTGCAAACATTGGAGAAAGCGTTTGAAGGTTGATGAAGATACCCTTGGTTGGAGAGCTCTTGGGGACAATCTTTTGAAAACATGTTGTTAAGAAGCTTTGAGTAACCTTGGAGTTATTATTGGAGATCATGATGCATCAGTGATGACATCATGAGGTGACTTGAAGAAATTGCTTGGGTACAATGAAGAGAAATGGTGACATCTTCTAAGAGATCAAGGTTGTCATTGACGACATGACATGGAGATTAAATGAAGGGATAGCTGAAGATTGACAAGGCTCGGTGAAGAAGACTTTGGGAGCCGTGAAGTACAACCAAACATATCTTAACAAAGCGAAGCTAGAGGATTGGTGTCCTTGGAGTTGGCGCTCCTAAACTCAAGTTTGGTGCCTTGGATAAGATAGGGTTGAAGCCCTAGAGGTCGGAGCCTCACTAAAGTCCAAGTTGGTGCTTGGCAACAAGTTGGAGCTTGGGAGATTGAAGATCGATGTCTTCATCTAAGGTTGGAGCCCTATATATATTGTACTTGATTCATTGTAAAGATTATATTAATAAAAGCATTTATTCCTATTGTTCATTTTGTGTTCTAAATATAAGTGATCTAACTGGTAAAACAATTGAAAAGAAATACTGATTCACCCCTCTCAGTGTTTCCAAAAATTGGTATCAGAGACAGTACCTTCAATCAAAGCCTAACAACTTGAAGGTTGATCATTAGAACACAAATGGAGAGGCCAAGTAAAAAAGTCTCCAATCCTCCTAAATATGTGTCTCCCTCAACCACCGAAATTGAAGTCAATCAATTTGTGAAGGCTCCATTGTTCAATGGAAACTTTGATATATGGGAGGCAAGAATGAGGAATTTCTTAAAGACTCAAGGCATTGAAGTCTGGAAATCGGTGATTGTTGATAGCATAATGGATGGAGAATCCAAGGAACATAATACAAGAGCAATGAAAGCAATCTTGAATGGGCTACCTGATTTTATGATGTCCAATTTTGAAAAATGTTTGTAAGCAAAAGGCATATGGGATAAACTTCATGATCTTCACTCAAAAGGAGCATTGACAATGATCTCTAGTCAAGAAAATGATGGAAAACAAGAAGGAAATCCAGAGCCCATTAAGGAAGCTAAAGATAAGAGGGATACATCAAGGCTAAAGAAGACCTAGAAGATGAAGAGAATGAAGAAGATTTTGAAGATCTCCTCACTAAACTTATGGTTGCCATAAAAGAGATTAACAATTTGAAAAACAAAAATGAGGAACTTAAGAAGAAAGCGCAAGTTGGTGACCAAGACAAGACAAGGAAGAAAGTTGACCTTGTCAAGCTTCAAGTACAAGAAAGAGATGAGGAACTCACCAAGATTAAGAAAGAATTTCATCAAAACAAAGAGAAAGCATCATGAAGAAGTCATATCCATGACAAATCAATTGGATAAGGCAAAGAAACGGGAAGATACCTTGTGAAGCCACCTTGAACAAAAGCACAAGAGCTTGAACAAACTTGAAGGAGAGATTGGTCAATACAAGGAAGAGGTCTCCTCCCTTAGATCTCAACTAGAAGAAGCAAGGAAACAAGCACAAGAAGCTGAGAAGGTGATGGAAGCTTTGGCATTCATAGAAGGACAAGTTGATGAAGCAGAAAAGGAGAGAAATACCATGATATACCAACTAGAAAAAAAGGATGATGACATCACCAAGTTAAGATCAAAAATCACTTCTCTTAAGGCCCAATCATGTGAAGCAACCAAGATGAAGGAAGAAATGGAGATCATTCTATCAAAGAAGGATGAAGAATGCAAGGAAATGAAGGAAGAAAGGAAGTTGACTTGTTGAATAAGAACTTGAAAAGTTCTCAAACCCTAGATGACATCCTAAGTCATCAAAGGTCTGCCCTCGATAAATCAGGACTGGGCTATGCAAGTGAACCCTCAAGCAAGAATGATGAAAACCCTAATGCTTCAAGCAACAAGGATGTGGAGAAACTTGGAATAAATATTGATGCTCCCAGTTCCAGCAAAGACAAGGAGAAGAGTCAAGACAACAATGGAAGAAATCATATTCCAAGAAGAAATGCAAATGGTATCAAGGATGCAAGAAGCAATGGTTATCATCAAAAGATCCCAAGGCAAAATGACTTTAGAAGTACATCAAGGAAACCTTCTTCTCCAGGTACCAAAGTATATTTCTTGGTTATTGTTATTCTTGTACAAACATTGGGAACGTGGCAAAAGATTGTAGGGCATGTCACAAAGACAAATATAATGGTCCCCGTCAATCTCCAAGAAGCAATTCGCAAGAAGTCATGAATCCTTATTCATAAGAAACATAGAGTGCTTCGAGTGTCATAACATTGGACATATGGCACGTGATTGTAACTTGACTTGGGCTCCTACACAAGCTAGAACCATGCCAGAGAAGAAAGTTACACGAGTATGGAGAAGGAAGCAAATACAATCCGAAAATCTCTTAAACTCTCCAGCCAACAAAACATGTTTTTGACCTGATCTTCCACAGTCTAAGCATTTGATGGGGAAACTCTTACCAAAAAGAAGATCATGCATACAGTTAGGGGGAGCTTATGATGATTAGGCATTCTTGCAGAAGCTATTCATGGATGGATCCTATGAAAACCTTGACGAGTCATATCTGGAAATTCCTAGATCATCTCTCAGGAACACTCCATTGAAGAACATAACCCATATTCATCCGACGGACTATTGTTAAGATCTCTTCCACTTAATCACTAAGCAACTAATCTTTCATGAGCTAGAGGAGGTCATGAAAACAGGGGGAGTTGGTTCATCACATGAAGGAATGTAATCACATCTATCATGGACCACATTGCCAGAAAGAAGAGCACCATGACAAGGGGAGTAGCATACCCATGAAGATCTACTATTTGTGAAGAAAAGAAGCAGCTTGACAGGGGTAGCACTTGGGCACCGCATTTGAAATTGATGTCAAAGGGGGAAAGAATGTTGAAAGGACAAGAATATTACCATCAATGACAAAGGGGGAGATTGTTAATCTAGGTTGCCATTGATATCAATAGTTGAACGTTGATATAGCAGTGACTAGATCGCAAATATTCTTGAAGATGCCAGAAGATGACTACAACTCTTGTTTAAGTTGATGGACTATCAATCATGCTTCTTGATGACATGTCTATGATAAAAGACTACATGATGACTTATGTGAACCATGATGATGACTTAGGTTGACTACACTTGGAACACTGCCTATATGACATAAACATGATGACATGCCCTACCTCCAATGATCTTCACGATGACACCACATGATGACAAACCTCCACTAATGTTGAAGGAGACAAGGTGATGTAGAAGGCAATCAAGGACATGATGGTGTCCCTACATTGAAGAACGCAAGCACGATGGTGACCCTACATTGAAGAAGACAAGGACATGACAAGGACATAATTAAACCATAACAAGTCCTACACTCAAAAGCATTATGCCTTGCCTCCATTTCTCCACTCATAAAGCACTAGTCACAACAAAAATTATTTGTCACCTCCTTAGAGGAAGAATCTCACCATGAGACCTTCATCATCTTGAAGAGCTTAATTTTGTCTTTCCATAGAGCTATTACTCAGCCCGAAACTCCAAGTGATTTGGTAGAAATGAATTTTTGAAGTTAAGTTATTAATTTTGGACATGGAGCCGACCTGAGCAAACCTGCCTTGTTGGCCAACAAAAGAGACGTGTCTGTTCAAGGTTCATGCAAGAAGCCTATTAATAGGAGGTTCAAGCTCCTTGTTTGTATCATCATTTTTCGCAGATCAGAAAGACAAAAGTCTATTAGATGTTCACAACTCGTGAACTGAAGGAGGCAAAATTGAAGACTTGTTTTGGGTTATGAAGACTGTAGCTCCTATAATATCTCGGACCTTACCTCTATCTGTCTCGGACTTGTGGTGATAAATTTCCTCTGAGAACCTACAATACTTAAGATGTTTTGACAAGTGTTATTTCAAACAAAAGGTTCGGAACCCTTGACAGACTCAGACTGGTGCAGAAATGGTAGACGATCTCAACTGTGGTGGGTGCTCTTGGATTGTTATAGAAGTAGTGAATGTTCTCGAACTATAGTAGGGTGTTGCTGCAGGAGTAGTTGACATTTCTTGATTGTGCAATTTCGGACTGCAGCATATCTTTCTCAGGACTGTGCATACTTGTTGTGGCTTGGTGTTGATTCCTTACCCTGGACTGACTTGTGAACTATGAGCAAAACCCTCAATCATTTGTTGAGGACTGTGGTTCAGACCTCCTATGGTTCAGTTTGTGTGACAGTTTCCAGGCCTCAAATTTCACTTTGGATTGTTGTGGTTTTCACTGGGGCCTCTCCTAAATAGCTCAGACTGCTCGTTGGTGAACAGATATAACTACATTCTTTGAACAAAAGATTGTAGTATCACCTCTCTCCCTCTTGGACAGTGACATAGTTGGATTACAGAATCTCCTCCTGAACAACAGCAATGATGGACTAAGTGAAGCCTAGTTTAATAGTGCATTTAAAATCAAACTTTTAGAAATCTTTGAGATTGGGATCTCTTTGAAGGCATTTTGGAAGCAGTCAATATCTTTTTGCAGACATTGGAGAAAGCGTTTGAAGGTTGACGAAGATACCCTTGGTTGGATAGCTCTTGGGGACAATCTTTTGAAAACATATTGTTAAGAAGCTTTGAGTAACCTTGGACTTATTATTGGAGATCATGATGCATCAGTGATGACATCAAGAGGTGACTTCAAGAAATTGCTTGGGTACAATGAAGAACAATGGTGACATTTTCTAAGAGATCAAGGCTGTCATTGATGACGTGACGTGGATATTAAATGAAGGGATAGCTGAAGATTGACAGGGCTCGGTGAAGAAGACTTTGGGAGCCGTGAAGTACAACCAAACATATCTTAAAAAAGCGAAGCTAGAGGATTGGTGTCCTTGGAGTTGGTGCTCCTAAACTCAAGGTTGGTGCCTTGGATAAGATAAGGTCGAAGCCCTAGAGGCCAGAGCCTCACTAAAGTCAAAGTTGGTGCTTGGCAACAGGTTGCAACCTAGGAGATTGAAGATCGATGTCTTCATCTAGGGTTGGATCCATATATATATTGTACTTGATTCATTGTAAAGATTATATTAATAAAAGCATTTATTCCTATTGTTCATTTTGTGTTCTAAATATAAGTGATCTAACTGGTAAAAATAACAATTGAAAAGAAATACTGATTCACCCCCCCTCTCGATATTTCCAGCAATCTACTAGGGAAACCTCCCTTTATCTGACCACAAAATAGCAGGGGAATAGTTGCTAAGGTGATAGTGGTAAGTTAGTAACTAATCCCATTGTTGCTCTTAATCTAGATTGTTTATTGAAGCTTTACATTGAGGTGATAGATTTTGCAGTAACAGGTACCATCTCAACCAAGTGTAAATGACAAAAATCTTGGAAGACTAAAGCAAAAAATGGCAGTATATAGCATACATAGTACATAGAGAAACTGGTACCACCACTGCCCTAAGATAGGGAAGACAACAAATGGATCCAGGGCTTTCACATCTCTAAATATTTTTCTATCTAACGAAAAGAAGGTACTATAGGAAGTGGACGGAACAACAGGAAAAGGATCATTACATACACAAATAATATGATGTTTTACAAAGAAAAAGATGGAAGAGAATAAGTTTAAAAAAAAAAAAATCATTTGAAAAATAATGGATTTTGCCTTCACCAGTTTTTCAAGGCCAACTGCCATCTTATAAGCAATAATATACTACTTTACAAAGAAAAAGATGAAAATAATGTTTTAAGAAATTTTAAGCATCAGAGAAGGGATTTTGTCTAACTTCACCTTTTTATCAAGGCCAACTGCTGCACTGCAGTCTTCCTCTGCTTGTGCAAAACTGCAGATGTAAAAATATTAAGAATGCATTGGAAGCATGATTAGATTAATACAATACAGAATTAAGATTAGCTTGAACACATGCCATACCTTCCTAGCTCTAAATGTGCTGCAGCACGGTTACTGTAGTAAGTAGCATTATTTCCATTTAACTTTATTGCTTCTGAATAGAAATTGATAGCCCTTTGCCACTGTTTATCCTTATAAGCAGCATTTCCCTGTACAAAATATTCAAAACGGTCACCTTTATAACTGAATAAAGAACAATACTCGTCTAGAAAATATGCATTTCACTATATAGGCTAAACATGACCCAATAAACAACAAAATGTTTCAATAAGTTTTGTATATATTTTATCTGATTTACATACCACCAAAGCCACCAGTAGAGGATTAGTAATTAGGCAAATTAAAGGTCAATTCCATACAATATCAAAATGCAAGAACACAATATTTTCTATCCCATTCATAAAAACAAAGGAATAGAAATCCCTTAGGAAATATCACCTGCACAAATATCCACTTTCTATATCGCTATTAACATACCAAGAATCAATATATTGCATGAATCTAAATCCACAAAATACCATATATTCTGCCTGTGAACTCCCTAAACTTCAATTTGAACATGTTCCTTGTTACCCCTTGAAAATGCATGGTCCATTTAATATTTTCATGACCCTTTCTTCTCTCACCAGCACAGTAAATCCTCAAAGTTCAGTCGTAGTTAAAGATCATAGAAAGAGACATGGGAAGTATTGATGAAGAATTATCCAAAGGCATTTCTCAAGGTTCCAGCTGGGTGAGCTTGACACCAATTTGAAGACATGGTTACATGGCTTACACAGCTTTTGCTGCATCATTGATGAGGAGCCTTGTTCCTTAGTTGTACCTAGGACACTAGGACAATCTAGATGGAGGATCTGAGCAAGCAAGCAAACCCTTGAGAAGCAATGTATACTTCAAGAAGTGTCCAAGATATGATTTATGGCAAGGTAAGGGCTAGAAACAATGCCAAAAAAGGAATGCCCCACATTAACAAAAGTTCAAGGAATGGCATAAGAAAAGACAAATCTTAGCCGAGAAAAACACCCTAGCTTGGAGGAAGCATGGGGCATGACAAGGGATCTAGACAAAGCTAAAGAAGAAATGCCTTGCTTAGAATGATGACCAAGGCTGCTTGGATGCAGGAAGCAAGAGCGGGGAGTGACAATTTTCAAAAGCTTTGAGGTCGGGAGCAATTTTGGGAGCATTTTTTATATAATATATATTTTTAAGTATTTTGATGCGTATATGTCAACAAAAGCATGTAGAGTGATGAATTAGCCATGATAAGCATAAAAGCATGGATTAAACCATATAGCAGCAATCATCTAGTAGTTATAATATTCATCAACCACAGGTCCACAAGTTACAACATATTGATTCTCATCATGTTAGCTGTGGAGCCCAATTATCTTTATGATTCAGAGGTCTTGTTTTGGTCGTGTTTGGATCCCAATCCTTGATGAGGCTGTGTGTGTGTGTGTGGGGGGGGGGGGGGGCCTTGCCCCCCCACTAATGTTGCAGGGGATTCCATCAAAGAAAATTTTTGAGAAAATTAACTTGTAAAATATTGTAATTTTGTAGTCAATCTAGACTGTTCATTAGGAGGAAGATTTGACGATAGAACTTATGTTAATTTAAGGTTTTTTCCCCTTAAGGCAACCCATAGTTTGTATGAGGGAATTGTATTGCGGCTGGGTATTATTATGTATTTAATCCTATCTTTTGCTAGCACTTGATCACAAGTTTTGACATCATAATCTTGTAGAGATGCTTTCTTACACTAGTATATGAACTAGTGTAGGTTGCATTACAATGGTAACATGTAAAATTTGTTTTTCCAATCCTTTTCCTTCTCACTAACTTTGTCGCATACTTTTACAAGGGTGTTGAATAGTAGAGCGAAATTTGTTTTTGCAAAGAAAAGAAAAGGAATTTTTTTCCAACTCTTCTAAATGTAAGCTCCATCCTCCAAATTATCTTCCTCCAGGTTGTTGTCCCAAGTGATATGTGCTCTATCAAATCGAGCTCGCTCCCAATACTGTGTCAACAACCTCAACTTGTAGTATACACAAATCAAGCTTTTAGTCTGGTTTTCATTAAGGCAATTTCTTTTGACATTGTAGATGAAGCTATAGGTGCTCCAACACCTCTCTACAGAAGAACTATTAACCACCTATGAAAAAACTAGGGAGGGAACGAATTTATTTTGGCGGGAGTGCCCTCCAGAAAATTTCTCTCAAACATGAGCGATTTAGGAGCGTGCTCCCTAGGTCGCTCCCCAAGCACTTGTTTGAAGCATGCTTCAAAAGCAAGTGCAGGACGGGTGAGGAGGTCGCTCCCCCGCAACCTTGATGATGACATGTGGTGCTAAAGGCATTTGGATTCTTAAATAAGGGACTTTTGATGTGGAGTGTACCATACATAGAAAAAAAATAAAACATTTGGTTGCTTGATCATGAATATGCTCCTTTTAAGAAGTATGCTTCATGCAAGGAGGCATTTAATGTTGACAATAGTAGCATGGAAGGTCTTCTTGACTCTTGCTTTAGTCAAGAAAGACCACGATCAATCTTTCTTAGTTCGTGTAGATGGATGAGTTTATGGAGCAAGGAAATTCATGCGTAGAGATTCGAAGGTCAGTGAAGTCGATCTCCAAGTGCCAATTAAAATTTAGAAAAGGATGAATGGGAGGTTCAATTTCTAATTGAGGAAAGGACGAGTTAGACAGTTACTTAGTTAACAAGTTAAACTCAACTAATGTTCTAAGTTTATACTTACTAGATATAGCATGGATCGAATTGCTTAAAAGGAGGACGAAGGCACAAATTTGTATCATTGTTGTTTGCATGAGTTTGTGTCAGGAAAGCTTCTTGTTAAGAGCGCGTATCAAGGAGGAGCCTATATGCAAAATTGAGAGAGAAACTTTCTTGCAGGTTAACGTTAGGATTTAGGAGGAAATTTCTAAATAATAGGAGCCCAACCTGTGCTAGGAAATAGGAGATTTCCTACGCCAGGAAATTGGGCAGAGGTTGTGCAAGGAAGTAGGAGCTATGATCAAAGGGTTTGCAGACAAGTTGTTAAGTTTAGGTATGTTCTATGCTAGAGCAATTTATTTAAATTTTCACAGTTAGCAATCACATCAGCATTATGATAAACTGCAGATAGAACATAAATATGAAATGCAGAAGACAAGCCAAGACAAGAGGACACAAGATATGGCGCGAGCCAGGGACAAACCCCACAATGTGTGGGGAAACCCTTTGATCAAATCTTCTTTTATCTTCAAAGTTCAGCAGAGAAAGAGGGAGAGAGTACATTTACAACAAAAGTCAACACTTGGACTTATCTAGATTTGAGCATAGATCGTCTCCTATAACGATGATACATGAGATCAGTTGAAGACATTCTGCTTCAACTGATTCTCCAAGGTGACGTCTTCACCTGACTTAGTGTTGCAGCTTGTACTCATGTCGCTATGCTGCACCTAGTCATTGAGCTCCTCCCATCTGCTCCTATCATCATGCTGCCCCTTACTGACATGCCCATCATGCTGCATCTTTCATGGTCTCATTCATCATCATGCTGCCCTTTACTAACATGCCCATGATCTCATTCATCATCTTGCTGCCTTTCATTATATAGTTGTGGCTTATCAAACAGTCCTTAAGGCATATGAAAAATACCTTCTTCTATCACAGCAAACTACTGTCCCAACACATACAAGATACACTTCAGAATGTGTGCATTAGCTCACTGTTGGAGGGTAATTTGGCTGCAGCAATTCTGGACTGGTTAGGGCACCCAACCATAGTCCCTAACAACCCTTAAACTAACCCAGAATTGCTTCTTCTTACTGTGGCTGTCCTCCAATAGGGTGCTGCCCTCCATGCTACTCTTTAAGGGCAGTTTCAAGCCCAACACATAAACCTTTCACCCCAAAACTCACTGTGGCATTCTCTTAATAGAACGGTTTACCCTTCAGCAATGCTCTGAGACAGTCCTTTCATTCTCGGCCTTCAAGATCAAGACTGCAATCCGCAAGGCAACACCTCAGCCTGCCTGAAACAGCGTTCCATACCTCGCTGTCCTATCCTTTGTTTGCTGTGCATATTAGAGTCTATTTGCTGCAGAATTAGGGCCTCCCTTTGGGTATGGATGAGAGCCTCTTAGATCTGCGGTTAGGTCTTCTTTTGCTGTTTCCTTAGCTGTGTCTTTAGGGCTCTTCTATTGACTGTGTTTAAGGTTGTTTGAACAGCGTATGAGTGCCTCCCTTGACTGCGTTTAGGGTTGTTCCATTGACTGTGTATGAGGGCTTCTTGGACAGCGTATAAGTGCCTCCCTTGACTGCTTTTAGGGCTGTTCCATTGACTGTGTATATGAGTCTTCATAACTGCGTTGGATCAGCTAGGGCATCATCTGCAGCTAGGCCATCATACTAGGCCAGCGTATTCTTTAGTGTCTCTCCTTCTCCAAAAACCCAAGACGTGGAGAGGAGGAGATCTCATAAAGAGTGTGTCCAAATGACATCAAATCCTCATCTATTTATACCAAAATGAGGATGATGAATAGACACGTCGGTTGGGCTTCTAGAGCCTACATAAACGCTGGTCGGCTTGATAATAATTATATAAATAAAATAAATTCATATCTCCATAAATACTTATCGAAATCGGATGATCTTTGGAACAATCCTACACCTCTCGACGA
This sequence comes from Pinus taeda, assembly GCA_000404065.3. Lineage (NCBI taxonomy): Eukaryota > Viridiplantae > Streptophyta > Pinopsida > Pinales > Pinaceae > Pinus > Pinus taeda. The sequence goes on along the minus strand of APFE031255330.1, from coordinate 188,189 downwards.
GAGGGATCCAATAAAAATATCAGCTGTCATAAATAAGCCGACCCACATGGAGTTTGGCCCTAGTTGCCAATTTAACACTCCCTCTCAACTAGGGAGAACTCCATCCGGTGATCCATAAGTCCGACTGTACTATCTCGGTCATCAGTGCCCTGCACTGCTCTGCTCAGCTCTGCTGGCTTTGCTCTGCTCTGCTCGGCTCTGCACTGCTCAGCTATGCTGGCTCTGCTAGTTCTGCTCTGCTCAGCTCTGCTGGCTCTGCTAGCTCTGCTCTGCTCAGCTCTGCTGGCTCTGCTCTGCTCAACTCAGCTCTGCTGAACTATGAAGAAGAAGAATTGATCG